>VYZV01044019.1:0-15084 GCA_013401275.1 Pandion haliaetus | reverse complement strand
ACTAAAATTTCCTTAATATACCATAATAAAATTTTATAAATTTTATAAACATCTAATTAATGTCTGCTTTGTCAGAGATGTGCTTCATTCCTGTCAGTCTGCTGTTCTTTTTAATAATAGGGAATGAGTTTTCAGAAATTTTCTATATGTTTAGCAGAGATATTCAGTAGCAGCTTCAGAATAGTACTTGATCAAATAAGGCAGAACGTATGTCAGCAAATGAAATTTGTTTTTGCCCAAAACTAGAGTAGGCAGTTACAGAGAAGCAAATTGAAAAAATTTATATGCAATAGCAACAAGATAATTTCGTCTGGCAATAGAACATTGTTTTGACAACTCTGAAGAATAAAGCTTTTGGGTCCAATAGAGAGAACTGTGTGCTGTACTTGCCTGCATTAGCAAAACATACCTCAGATGCACGTTCAGGGAGAAGGCTGGAGGAACAGGGAGTAATAGAAAGACTGTATCAGAAATTTAATCTGGATAAATATATAGGAATTTAAACTACTTTATGGTAGCGTTTCTGCTGCTTTTGTCAGTAAGCTTCTCCTCTTTGGAGATATCTTAATACACATACAGGAGCCTGTGTCAGTTCACATTCAAAGGCAGATGGTATTTCGTTCAGCTGAACAAGTCTTACTGGTTCTTATGCACTACCAAATATGTGCAGGCATAGAGTATGCCTTCTGAATTAGGGAAGTGTGTAATTTCAAACCTAGCCTGTGCTCTTTCTGTACTAAGTGCTACAGGACAAGTTTGTAAGCAAAGCAATACAAAGACTTTTTGTCTAAAGGAAATGAGAACCCTAAATGGTTGTGAAGACTCCTAAAAAGACAAAATAAACAAAATCTTAGGATTTTTAAAAATTGAGTAAGGAGCTAGAATATCCTTGGGCAATACAACTCTTCTCATAATTTTTGAGTAACTTTACTTACTATGTGTTTTGCAGCATTGACATTGTGTGCATTAAGCAAGGTGTTTCTCTCTTAAATGAGGGCTTCCCAATAACATCACAGACGAAGACAATAATCTACTAGTCACTGTGTTTAAAGAGCTACGGACAGCTGAGATACAATATGAACTAAATTGAAGGACTAAATGAGTACGTTGAAAACATTGCCAGTGGAATACTTCAGTATAGATTTTGTTGCATAGAATTATTGAGTAATCAAAATATTTAGATCCTTTTAGTTAAGAAAAATCAAACATATTAACTGAAAAGCTGCAGGTAACTCCAGTCGAAATGTTCCCCATGCTGCCTTCCACCGAGACCTTGAATAAAACATGTAGCTTCATACCCTGTATCTGACTGCCTGACCGCTGATGTTGAATAAATATGTACCTTTTATTATTAACACAGAAAAATACAAAATGATTTAATAATAGAGTATGCTGGTATGAATATTAAGGATCTTCAAGGGTATCTGACTCAATAAACCTGAATAATGAAGTATTACAATTTATAAATCTGCAATTTTGATGGCTGAAATGAAGGGACTGATAGAGATGTTGAATGAAAACAGGATTACAATTAGTTAAGGTAGAATCCAAGACAATTCTCAGTAGGTTATCTTTTTGTATCTATTGGTATATACACATAAGTTGGTTTAAAAATCATATGTATAATAATTCATTTTGGAATGACAGAAGCTAAAAATCACAATAACATGTAAAGCATAAAAAACATTCTGCAAAATCACCTTTTTTAGTATGCAGAAGAGAAATGAAATAGAAAAGTAAGGTAATTTCAATTTAGAACATGTGACAGCAACTTTTGTGGATCCAATACATTCAGTCTTGAAGGGTTTTTTTGGCCTGCTACAGTATTTTGTAAAACAACATTCTTTTATTTATACAGGGTAACAATATGAACAAGAGAACAAAATCCGTATTATGCTCCATTATATCTAGTGTTGCATAACGGTGGCTTAAGCAAGCAAGGCAGTTCTGATTTATAACAATAACATGGATCCCTTTAGACACAAACACACATCTAAGTGCTAAGGTGTGATTGAATTTAGTTTAAGTAGGACATTAAGAATGTATGTATTGTTATGAATTCTTTCAGCAGAATTCGTGCATTTTGTGTAAAGCTATATGACAGTTTACTCTGTTCTTTTCTGAAGTTGTGTTACATATTCTATATACTTCAATTACCCAACCTATTTCCCTCCCTTACTTTAGCAAGAAGTTACATTTGTCCAATTAACCTCGTCTTCCTCTTGTCCCCCTTAATAGCATTGGTTTCCATCACAGCTTTGAATGAACTGTGTGGATGTCTTTTTATCAGTCCGAGGATGTTTATGTGAGGAAGGAATTGAACAGAGACTGCATGGAATGTGGCTGGGTGAGCAAGCTAGAGTTCTATTGTCCTACCACAATTATCTCTTAGTGGAAATCCTTTCTAAATACTATTTCTGTGACAATCTGGGGAGTTTGTATGCTACTACATCAACAATTGTAGAATCTTATCACCCAAGACCATTCAAACGGTAGCTGTGTAAGAAGAATGACCATGTCCTGAAGACTTTTCTGAGCAATTGTAAAACCTTGTTCATGTCTTGAGATTAATTTCTTGACTGGTTGCTTTTGGGTATTAATTCCAGTGAAGTATGCCTGTTTGGGAAGCTTAACAAGACTGTGATAGTCCCTAAGCCAAGATTTTGCTTATGGTTTCTCATTTATATGTACAACTACCTTTACACTTGATATGCCTTGTATAGCTAGTTTGACTGTCTCGCAATTTAATCAACAAAAGGGGTTGTTTAGGAATGGAAGTCTAGGTGTCTGTTCACATCTTCATTACATTTTGATCTTCTTTTTCTGTCTTTCCATATTGGCTTCCTGTTTCCCTTCTGCTCCTGGATTGATATCGCTTCCTTGCCAAACAGATGAATCTGTGTTTAGATCCTTCTAATAGCTTAGTATGGAAATACACCTGTTCTTACTGCAGTCAAAAAAACTGAAGTCCAACATATCTGCAGAAGTGACTGCCTTCCACATATGGATATAACACACTATATATTCTTTCTCCTCCAGAGTTATGATTGTGCCATGGGTTGGCCCCAGCTAGCAGCCAAACTCCCACCCATCTGCTCACTCGCTTTCTACCTCAGTGGGACAGGGAGGGAGGAGAAAATAGGAAGAACAGGAGTGAGAAAGCTTGTGGGTCAGCAAAAAGACACAGAGATCACTTATTGATTACTGTCACAGACAAAACAGACTTGCCTTGGAGGAAATGAAACTCTTTATTGCTGATTATAATTTCTGCCAATTAAATTTGCCAATTTAATTTCAGATTCAGATAGTGGGAAACAAAAACAACCACCCCTTTTGTTACCACCACAAGTTAAACTCACTTCCTTCAGTGAAGCAATGGGTGGCATGAAGGGATTGCAGTCAGGACATAGTAATTTCTCTCTGCAGCTCCTCCCTTCTCACTCTTTCCCTGTGCTCCAGCGTGGGTTCGTCTGTGGGCTGCAGTCCCCTTGGGGGTGTGCTTGCTCCGCCATGGAGCACCTCCTCATCCTCCTCCAACCTCTGCTGTTTCTCTTTTTGTTTCCTCCTCCTCTCTCCTTCCAACATTTCTGCCCTTTTCTTTACCTGTGTTTTCACAGCTGCATCACCAAACTGGCTGATGGGCTTGGCTGTGGCCTGCGGAGGGTCCATTGCCAAGCTGTCTGGAACGAGCTGTGTCCAGCACAGGGGCAGCCCCTGTCCTCCTTCCACAGAGGCCGCCCTGGCAGTCCCCTAACTACCAAAACCTTGCCACTACACCCAATACAGATTTTAAGTCAGCTGAACGTTTTAGGCTGAGCTTGATTATTGACATTTCAGGTTTTCTTCAGAGATTGTTCTGTGTTTGTCTTTGACTATCTTGGCCTTGTATTTGATAAGTAGTCTTTTGTAAATTTAATTTTTGTGGTGTATATATAATAGTGAAGTACTCTTTTTATAGAGGAAAAGCTGGTATATATTTGAATTTTACTTTTCACTTAGCTTCTCAAATATAATTACAGGAATTCAAGGAAGGATAAAATGTGACAACATATTTATGAATCATGAGATTTAACAGAGACTGAAGTAGATATTATTACTGATGTGCTTACTGCTTCATTAAATTCCCCTTAAGGTTTGCAGCATGGATATGGATCATTTGCAATAATAATTATGCAGTGATCGATTGATTGTGTCTGACATTGTACTTGTCACCTTGAAATGCAAAACCCATTCATTTTCGACTGTGTGAACGTTTTTCTCTAATGTTAGGCACCAGCATGCAATGGTTTATTTTATAAGGGAGTGCATTTTATAAATTTGGGAACTTAACATTAACCTTTATCTAAAAATGAAGTATCACTTGTAATTTTACAAAAATGAAAATTGCCTAACCAGCAGTGTTTTGACATTAGAAAGCACGGTCTAATTTCAAAAAGATTCTTCAAATTAGAATGTATGCATTTCAATTGATTTATGCATGTGTATTACAAATTTTAGTTTTTTGATAGGTCTGTGTTTGGGATACAACGTAATAAGCATACTTGATAAAATTTCAAGCTTGAGATATCTGCTTTTAAAACTGGTGTGAGTTCTTTGGAAATTCTGTCTCCCTTTCTTACCGAGACTTTGATTCACGGCAGTATTAGTTAATTGGAGAATCAGTATAAAATGCTTTGACTTTAGTCATTCTTTGAGTTAAATACTGTACATTTCATGTTTTGAGTGGTCTAATCGTCATGACAATTTAATCTTACTTTTATTAAGAATGTTTGTAGTAATGAATGAAACACTATGCTTTAGCTTGTTTTTTTGAGCTTTCAGAATTTTGAAACAAATGTTTCTACTGAAATTCCAGTGACATTGGTAGTTAGTGGCTGCAGTTAAAGTTAAGTGCATCTATGCTTTCCAAGGTAGTGTGAAACAACAGTCATAAGAAACATTCGTACGTACTCTACTTGGAGCTTTTGAAGAGCATCCATTGTTATGGAATAGGAAGTGAAGACCAGAGCTATGTTTGGTGAGATGTGATTTGATTCAAAAGTGATTTTTCCAAAGCTAAAAGCTGAATTTAGATTCTGTCAGACCAAATATTTATAATTACTTTTATTCAAAGGTCTGGTTTTTTGGAGGTTTTGTTTGTTTTAATCAGTATTTTCAAAGCATACGTATGTTTCCCTTATTCAAAAAGCAAATTTTAAAATGGCTCACATTCTTTACAGTGAAATGTTCTGTGTAGGTAATTTTTTTTTTTTTTTTTCTCCAAGGGTGGGCATACCTAAGTGTATAAATCTTGAGTATGGAAATGTTTAATATGTTGGTGCTCATGCAATCAATTTGAAGAGTAACTTGCAACCAATTTGAAGAGTAACTGCAGTGCTAATGCTGCTAATATTAAAGTGGCAAAGTTAATTGTACTGTTGGTTGCAAAATTAGCAAACTATGTAGTTCTTACCACAGCACGCATACTGAACAAAGCTTACAAAACTGCTTTAAACTGTGACATAAGCAAAGAAATTCAAAATTTTTAAAAGCAACTGTTTTTTATCAGCACACATGTAAGATAACTGCAATACCTAACCTGAGAAAAAAGACCGTTACTGATTGTACCTTACTGTTTTCAGCAGTGGCGCTGTTTTAGCTTGCAAGTTTTCAGAAAATATCCAAGGTCAATGGTATTAAGTTCTAGAAGAATCCCAGATAAATTGCACCATGTGGGCACATACCCAATATATCACATTCTCCAGAATGAATTAGTAATTGTCATATAATACTACTCTATTCTTTTCAGGTATTTGATTCTGATGTCAAAGCACATAGCCATGACAAACTCCTAATTTTCCATGCAAAGCCCAGTTATACTTTTTTACATACCGCTCACGTTCATTATCCAGTGGAAATGTGGAGAAAACTGAGGTAACTTCCTTTTGTGAAGTAACAGTTAAAAGGGCCGTGATTATTTTTTCCAGATGTACCTGCATACTCCAACCTTGGTTGCGATATCTGGTAAATACTACATCCCAATAACAACAGGAACAATGTAGGAGGAAGGATAAAACAAGATATGTTGCTGAAAGGGAAGGAAAATGAAGGGGAGAGGGAGAGGTCAAGAGGCTGAGATGAAAGGGGTATATTTAAGATCAGAACAGTCAATGCCCTTTTGAGTCAAATATGAAGAAATCATGTCCTCCTGACATCACTAGGGTTCTACTCTTAAAGCAACTCACAGAGTGAACTTCATTTTTTTGTCTTCATATATTTCAAACTGTGTTTACTGCCACAGCATCTGAGGGCAGCATGAAACATACAACAATGGGAAATGAGATCTTTAAGTATTTGTTTCTACCTAGAGTGACATGGTAATGATGCTTATAATAATGCCCTTATGTTGCTATGCTTTGGTTGACACATGTAGATGTCTAAGGCACCACCCTCTGGAATAGGAAAAATGAATTCCAACAGATAGCATTGGTAAAAAAACCTTTAGGTTTTTAGGGCGATAGTGGCTGTGAAAGGCAATTAAAAAATTTGCTTTAGAGAAGCGTCTAATTTATCCTCCTGGTGTTACTTTACCTGCAATTCTTTGAATTGGATTGTTAAGTCAAACGTATTTTTGTTGTGGGTTTTTTTCTTTTTTTTTCTGCAGAATGGTAGTAACATATGCTAATCTGTCTTCAAAGCATAAGAACAGTTATTTTACTTCAGAAGTATTCAGACACTTGGAGGTTTGTGTACTAGCTTGCCTGCCTAACACTTCATAGCATGTGACTTCCGCGTCTCTCCATAGTCTGTGTGCATTAACAATTCTCTTATTTTGTTCTACCTATGTTCACTGTTGTTAATACATATTAAGATACTGAAGACTAGTCTTCTGAAAATGCAAAAAAGAAAATATAGGTGGCCACTGCATGCTAATGTTCATCAAGAAGCACAGAGCCTATTGTGTTATTCACAAAAACTTTATGCTTATGCTATAGACAATTATGCTTTTTCTTACAGCATTAGATGTTTATACTTACAGCTTTTGGATATTTGTATTAGAACTGTATTAGAGCTAAATATACCCAGAAGAGAATCTCACACAGCAGTGGTAAAACCATGCATTATCAAAAAGAGGTGTAATGTCAGAAAAGGTGTGAATAAGCTCTAGTCTGGCAACGTGTTCGATGACTCTATGGGCAACAACAGAATAATAACAATAGGATGCAAATTTTGATTTGTATATTGAAGAATTTCTCCTGATAGCTAGGAAGAGTAGAAGAGTTTACTCTCAATCAAGAGAAGAATGCTGATCTTAACAGGAAGACAAACTTACAAACGCTGTAAGAGGAAATATGATGGGGACAAATAGGGAATATGGAATTAAGACTTGTAAAGACTAGGAAGATAATTTAATAATACATACATATCTAGCCAGGGTAGCATAAAACATTTCATTCTATCACTCACGTGTAAGGAATTCTGTGGTATGATGTGGTGACATATGTTATTGGCACTTATAAAAGTTCTACATGCACTTCTGTTACTTACAATTTACTATTAATTTGTGTATTTAGCAGTTTTTACTCTCTTTAGAAGGTTATCATATGCTATTGATGCAAAAGTACACAGTGCAACCTAAGATAACGATCCTGTTTTAAGTTAATATATGGATGTTCACAGCCTGTGAACAAATTCTTAATTTAAATTGGTTTATAAAAAGCAATTATAAACAGACAAGTCAAATTTACCTCTTAGCTATAAAACACACGCAAGTGAGCCACATGTCTGATCGGAATATTTCCTGCCAAAGAGCAAGCCTGTTCACATCTTAGTCAGTTGGACATGGAGAAGTGAGTATTAACTCATGTTTTACAGCACCCTTTAACACACTGAAGATTTTTTTTTTTTTCATGGAACTACTGAAGTAATACAACTACTTCGGTTGTCTTTTAAGTGAAGTGACTCCAATTTACATTAGACGTATGTCTTGTTAGCGAGTAAATTTAATAATGTTATCACAGTCAAATAAGCTAAATATGACCAAGCAGTCTTGTTTCTATTTTTCTAAGATGCAAATTAATTAGCTGGCTAAGTATTTTAGTTCAGGTTCCCCTGTAGAAAGGTCAGCATAGACAGCTTCATATATGCTAGTATGTATTTTAAGCAGTCCTTTCAATCATCTTACACTGACTTAATTCAATTCAAAACCACCATTACCCCCACATCAAGATAGGTCTGTAGAATGATTATGCACCACACTATTGACTCTGTTATTGCTAGTTATTGAGTGGCTTGAATGGTATCTGAAAATGCATCATCAAAAGTAGTAGTAAGGAGAAAAGGAAGAGAGGAGGGAGAGAGTTAATAAATGACTCACAGAGAGATGATATGGTTCTGTCTTGATATTCATGCGATAAGTTGTTTTGTATACAATTTGTTGTATGGGAATCTTGCTATCATATAGATTTTATACACATTAATAGCTCAGTTAATTTGGAACTGTTTCCTGTGAACACCATCATGCTATTACTTGTCAGATGAGTTCCTCTTCAACAGAATAGTCTCTAAACAGTAAAGTTTATTGCAATTTAATTGGGGCAACTATAGGAATTACAGCTATTTTGCTCAAGCTCAATAGTTTATCACTGAATTATGATTGTATATTGGAAAAATTACTGGACCATATGAAGAGCCAAGGAGTGGTAGAATAGGCTTGAGTGAGAAGAATGATTTCCTAGGGTCACATGATCACAGTATAATATGACTTAGTATATTCTTTTCACCACTGTTCATTTACTGTGTATTGTTGATTTTTGAAAACAAATATGTGGCTACCCTAAAAAACCCCAGAATGTGTTGTGCAAAAGATACTTGCATGACATAGGAGGAGCTGCCTCTTGGACACCCCATTTGGAAATCATATTGGAGGAAGCTTATCATTGATTTCTTTAAACCTCTCTCACCTCTGCTCAGGAAGCATTTCAGCTACAGAAAAACTTAAATCACTGTACTGGGTCGAGCTGTAATAGTGTTTCTTTTCTTCATAGAAGCCTTATAGTGCTGTGTTTTAGATTTGAGGCTAGAACAATGTGGGTAATGCACCTGTATTTTGGCTACTGCTGAACATTGCTGGCACAGCACCAAGGCTTTCTTTTTTTTCCCACTCTGCCCTGCCCCCAGCCCATCCCACCCCACCCCCACCCAGTGAGTAGGCTGGAGATGGCAAGAGGCTGGGAGGGGACAGAACCTGGACACAGTTGAACCGAAATGACCGAAAGTGTATTTATGCTCTAGCAATAAAAGCGGAAGGGAGGTGGTTTTGGGGTAAGTAGCTGTTGCTTGGAGACTGGCTGGTCTACTTTTGAGAGGTAGTGAGTGATTACCTTTCCACCACTGCTGGGATATGTCACTAGTTACTGGCTTCCAACTAGACTTCATCCACCGATCACCACCCTCTGGGGCCAGTCATTCAGCCGGTTTGTTCAATCCACTTTGCTGTCTGCTAACCCAGCCCATACTGCATTAGCTTCCCTATGAGGATCTGATGGGAGACAGTGTTGAAAACCTTCCTGAAGGCAAGGTAGGCAATATTTACTGCTCTTCCCTCGTCTACCAGGCTAGTCCTTTCATTCTAGAAAGTCGTCAGATTGGCTAAGCATGACTGGAGGTTACTTAAGCGTGACTGGGAATCCTCTTGGTCAATCCATGCCAGCTACTCCCATTCACCTGCTTCTCTTTCATGTGCCTGGAAATGGTTCCCAGGATTAGTTGCCCCGCCACCTTCCCAGGGATCGAGGTGAGTTCTGACCAGCCTGTAGTTCCCTGGGTCCTCCTCCTTGCCCTTTTTGAAGATAGGAGTCACATGTGCCTGAAGACTGGAGGAAAGCAAATCTCCCACGTGCCATGATTGTTCAGAGATTATAGAGAATGGCCTTGCAACAACATCAGCTAGCTCCCTCAGTATGCGTGGTGCGTCCCATCAGGGCCCACGGACTTACCTACGTCCAGTTTGCTTAAGCATTCTCTAACCTGATCGTCTTCCACCAAGGGTCTATCTTCCTTGCTCCAGACCTTCCCTGCAGCTTCCGGGGCCTGGGATTCCTGAAGACTGGTCTTACTAGCAAAGAAGGCATTCAGTACCTCAGTCTTCTCCATGTCCTGTGTCACCAGGGCCCCTGCCCCGTTCAGCAGTGGGCCCACACTTCCCCTAGTCTGCCTTTTGCCACTTGGTACTTACAGAAGGCCTGCTTGGTGCCTTTGACATCCCTTGCCAGCTTCAACTCCAGGTGGGCTTTGCCTTTCCTAACTATATCTCTGCATGCCTGTACGGTGTCTCTATATTATTCCCAGGTTACCTGTCCCTGCTTTCACCTTCTCTACATTTCCTTTTCATGCTTGAGTTTTGCCAGGAGCTCCTTGCTCATCCATAAAGGCATTTTTGCATTCCTTCCTGCACATTGGGGTGGATCACTCTTGAGCTTGGAAGAGGTGATGCTTGAACCAGCTTTCTTGGCCCCTCCTCCCTCCAGGGCCTAATCCCATGGGACTCTTCCAAGCATATCCTTCTTCTTTGGAAGAGGCCACAGTCTGCTTTCCTGAAGTCCAGGATGTTTTTTACGCTGCTGTCTCTTTTCAGGATCCTGAACTCTTCCATCTCCCCTGGCCTCATGTGGAGGCACAGGTGCTCCCTGCATCCGGGGACTTGGAGAGTTGCATCCACCATCCAAAACTCCCTGGGTTGAAATCTTTGCCCCGGTGGGGACAGCAGTTCCAACACCTTCTGGGGAATGTGGCCTGTGGCATGTCATCTCTGAGAATCTTTAGGCCAGACTCTACTCATTGTTAGTGATCATCTGCTCACATTCTACCTCAGTTTCCATTTATATAGCACAAAGAGGAGCACCAAATTAAGGTTTCTAAAATTCCTGTCCCTTTTTTTTTTTTTTTGTTCTGATTCCCCTTATTGTCTAGTATTTCAAGATATTAAATATGAAAGCTTCTTGGTAATTGAAACTTGTTTGGCTTTGGGTGGGTTTTTTTGTTTTTGTATTTTTTAATGGGCTGCTGTGGTTTTCTGGAGACACTTTGCCATGTTTTGAAATGCTGTTAGAAAGAGATGCAAGCAGAAAAATCTAAAAATAGAATCAAGTTAAATTAGATTTAAGATAATAAGATAATATTTTTGTGTGTGTTAGAAGTTAATTCTTTAATTCTCTGAACTTGGAGAAGGAGAAATTAGTTTCTAAAGCAAATATCATCAATCTAGTCAATGCTGCTGCAGTTTTTTCCAGATAATTCCAGGAACAAGCAACAAGAACGTTCCCATCCAGCATTACTGGGCTAGCAGGACTGCCAATCCAGAAACTTAAAACAGCATGAGCTTGTCCCTTCAAAATAGCAAATTTCTAGAAGGGTGTTCTATTTTAGGTTGTGAATCTTCAGTGTTTGCAGTGGACTGCTAATATTTAACATAAAAGCTGATACTAAAACTCCTAATAATCCTGAGGGCTTAAGTAACATACTGCTACTTCTAGTACTACTATTACAGGTTTTCAATGCTGAATGAAGCACAGACATCACTCAGCTAACAAAATTCTAAGCAATTCTGAGTTTTTAACACTCTCTGAACAATGTTTGTAAACTACATAGTGACACTGTTGATTCTCATAGCTGGCCACCGTGTTCAGGAAGGTCATTGTGAATCATCAAAAGTCTGTTAATGTCCTCCAATATTGCAATATTGGAAGGGTGACAGTGAAAGCATATGTAGTCATCAGGAAGTCTGAACACTAGAAAATTCACTACAGGCTATTATAGTGGCTAGAGAACTTGGGAACAATGGCAAATACTGTCCATTTGCCACATAAACTCTCTTGGCATAAAGCACTCTAAGTTATGGTAGTCATTTCAGTCTTGGAATCTATGATTCCATCTCATAAGCAGGTTTCCCTCTTGTCCTCCCTGATAAGGAGAAAACCAAGAATATACAGAGTCTGCAGGGCTGTAGAACTGCATACTATCAACATCCTGATGAAAGGAAATCCAAAATGCCATCACCCAAGTATTGCTTCAAAAAGTGAGAATCAAAGAACATAATCTTGTGCAGTCTTGCAGGTGAGTCATGGGAGAGTAAGAAAAAAATCTTCCTTGACAATTGGGAAAAGAAAAGAGTGAATCAATCCATCAGGTTTACGATCAAAACAATACAGGGTCCCTTTCTTTTACTCTGATAAAATCTACACCAAATCTTTACCTTATTAGCTAGCGAAACCAATTCTTCCACCCTCCTTGTAGTCATTTTCTTTTCAGATTTTGAGATTCTGCTAGGTGATTATTCGCATCCTTTTCAGTTTCTCAGAGTTCTCCCCAGTGTTTCCAGTGCAACATGATGATTCTATTATTTTGGAATTCATATCCAGTTTCTTTGTCAGGATGCCAAACTTCTTCCTGAGAAACTCAAGTCACAGATAGGGAAAAATAGTTTCGAATTGGTTGCATCCTTGACGAATGTAAACAAAATGTATTGTAACATAGTGTAATTAAAGGTTGGAATTAAAGCATATAAAGTTTGTGGAATTTCTTGTGTGTTTCAAAGAACTCTTGCAAGTAATAGACATAGCTTTTTCCAAAATTCAAAATGTAAAGTGCTTAAAATGGATAGTGAATGTGAATAAAGCCATGTGAATAAAGGAATTCTTTGTAATAAAGTATTGTGTTTTTCCTTTGTAGATTAGAACACAGTTTAGAATAATGTTTTTTATATTCAGTAATACATCTAGATTCACTATTGTAATTATTAATTTACATGTAGTACTCCATGAAAAGAAATATTTCATTACCAATCATCAGATTTATGAGCTAATTAACATTTCAGCAATGAAAGAAGTAGTGCCATTAGCTCTACTCGTAAGAACTATGAAGACGGTTGCTCCTCACTAGTCATGTGGAATTTCCACAATGGAACTGAATAGACAGACTTATTAAGAGTTAAATGTTGGTTTTGAATGAAAGGAGTCCAATTTATGATGAGATTGCAGAAGACAAAGAAAATTCCATAAAGTCATTTCAGGGGCCTACATGATCCAGGTAGTCAGTGGTGTATATGTGGGGAGTCTCTGAGTGCCAAGAGTAAAGTAGTATCTGATTTCTTTTCAGTGAGAAGGAAGAACTCTGGCAGGGTATGAGACTATGAGATGTTTGAGTGTCAGCTTATGTTAAATGGTTTACCTTTCTAGGAAAGGGTTTGCAACTAAAGCACCAGTGGTCTAACTCCAAAAGCACAATACTTCCATGTTTAAATATTTAATGCTTGTTTTTCAGCATTCATTCTGTTTGCTTATTTATTTGCTTACAGCCAGTTAGTGCTGCAGTAAGTTTCAAAGAAGGATTGAGGGAAAAATATGTAGGGAAAAAAGCAGACACAAAAGTTCAGGCCTTCCAGCAGAAAGTTGGCTTTCTAACTCCAAATCAAAGTGCCAGGTAGCAACATTTTTGACCTGCTGTCTCCTATGAGACAGGTGTACAAGCCATTTGACAATATAAAGCATCTAGCTAAACTGTTTAATGATTGGTTTGGACAGTATAGTATCCAACATGGTATTTAGGGCAAAAAATATCTACGCCAATGAAATAGCCAAAGTGAAAGACTCCAGACTATCAGGCCCTTCCTAGAGACCTGAANTTGAAGTCAAAAAGCAGAGTTAAAGCAGGGGACTTTTTAAAAAAAAAAAAAAAAAAAAGTTAAACTGTGTGGGGAGTCTTTCCTTTCATTTGGAGATTTTTCTTTACATTTGGAATGTTACACAAATCTATCACTGGCATTATCCTTCTATCTTCCCAACCAGGGGTATACTGCACGTTAAAGATGGAGGTTTCCAGAGAGAAAGTTATCGGAATTGTCCCTGGAGTTTTTGCATGAGGTTAGATAGTTCTGGCTGGAGATCGACTGTGAGCTATTTTGAATGGCAACTGTTGCGGTTTAATATTTGCACAATTAGACCACAGAAGTAAAAAATTGCAGAACTGTCAGGATGCAAAGTCATTGAGAAAAGGTCTCATGATCCACTTCCAAAAGGTAGGAAAGTTCCATTCCCTGAAATAACAGGTATCAAGGCAGAATTTGTCTTTACTCAAAGCCTTGTAGCTTCAGCTTTTACCACAGAGGAGGATCATTTGGATTATTTCAGGTAAGCAAAATATTGGATGTTTCTTCTTAGTTTTTGGGAAATATTTGTGATTTACTGAAGAAAAAAAATGTAGAAAGCTTTATTTGCATTGATGTAAGCAATCAGTTATTTAAGAATACTTCATTAAGTATTAGTGACAAGTATTTGAAATTGTTGATTGCATTATTCAGGATACGTCCGTTCTACCAGGTGGACATGGCGTACACTGAAACAGGCATATTCCAGTAAGAACTATATTTCAGATAGTATCTGTAAATTCAGAAATCCACTGTCTTGGAGTATTTTAGACTGGAGGGAAATGAATGATCAGGGGAAAAAACAAAGCACAAAATGAAACTTTATCTGAGAATTTAAGATTTTGACTACAATACAAAGTATCTGAAATGCTTATCACCAATCATTCAGAAGGGTTAAAGTATTTGCAGCCTAAACCTGCATTATGCAAAGTAATTTATTAATTTACAAGTATTTTTATGTGATAACAGGCTATTGAGGCATATTTCTCTGATCTACAGTGCATAATAAGAATATGAAATATATATTCCATAGTGCCTTTGGACTTCACAGTAATAGTCACATTTTGAAATATTGTGGTTAATCTAAAACTATACAGCTGAATAGAAAAACAAAACCAGTTCCAAATATGAATAAATGATCTGCTACTTAATATGTCAGTGTATTTGTCAGGTTGATAACATTAGGCTCAGCTGCATTCAATTCTAAACCCTGCAATATTTGAAGTTTGATATTGTGCCTCACTAAATTTAATACATGGACCTCAGTAATAGAGGAAATCACTTTAGCACTTGGCAGTTTGTTATGCTGTATAAAATTGACTGCCCTGCAAACACAATAGCGATAATAAAAATTGTGGTCAGTAGGGGGGTGTAATGCATTTTCTAGCTTCAGCAAAGGTCCA
>VYZV01044015.1:0-16956 GCA_013401275.1 Pandion haliaetus | reverse complement strand
CTCAGGTACTTGCTATACTAATAGAAATGCAAGAGTAATTCAGTTAAAAACTATAAATCATAACTGCACAGCATACACCTCCACTCCTAGCTATGTGGACTCAGTTCCGAGACACATTCCAAATACAACATCCAGACAGCAAAATTTCTTATGCACTAAATCTATATTAAAATGACATTGGCAGTTCATTCCAACTTCATTAGACCTTAAACAGTTTATTGAATAATTAGAAAATACCATAAACGTACGTTTTATGTCTTCAAAGAGCACTGTTCAAAAAGGGATGACACATACTAAATTTAGTCTAACTTTTTCAACGGATTATTATCTTTAAGCACAAAGACAAAAATCAGCCTCATGAGATAAAGGCAAGAGGTAGAAACTGTGAATAAGCAAGACTGTTACCAAAGACGTTACATTATCTGCTGAAAAAATAAAGATGACAAGAAGAAGAAGAAAAGCCAGTATTTAAAAAAGAAAAAAACAAAAAACCACAACAAAACCCTCCCACAGCCAAGGCAAACTTAATTATACAAGTTGCAAATTCCATGCTTTGTTGCACAAACTTATAGATTTCATAGGATAGAGCCACAGATCCATTTGTGTTAATCAGATCTCTAGACAGGCAATCATTATAGCTAGTCTAGCTAGCTTTAAACATACACATAGACTACTATTAACCCAGCATTAGCCAAAACAAGTAAATTCAGGACTTTAAATTTCTGTACGAACTTATTCTTCAGCTGTGTACAGAATCAAGTTGTATATCATTAATGTGTCAACAGGTAGAATCTCCCTTTCCATAGATTAGGAACAGCTGTCTGTATATAATCTAAACACCATAATTGGAAATTCTGATAGAAAGTTTAACGTAAGTAATGGTAACTGAACTTAAATTTAGAACTATTTCTTTTGCTCCATTTTACACTTTCTAGTACTATTTAATGTAAGAGATCAAATACATTGTGAGACAATATACATTACCATATCAAGCAGTTCATGATCAATGGCATTCTGATTTCTAATTTACACAACTGCTTTACTGTAATACCTACAAAAAAGAAGTTTTCCCTACAAACAGCAATGGCAGTTAAGCTCCCCACCTGCTATTAAGCTTGCCGGTCAAAAAAATCGCTTTCAACTGCACAATATGCCTGCAAATAAATGCCTGACTAAGTAGCCAGGTCCTGCAATGTGCCCTGCAGGCCACAGAAGTCAGACTTTAATCGACTGGCTAGAAAAGGCAAGTTAATAGTTGTGAGCCTCTGGTTCATCCCCAGGAGTTTTACATTGGAGTTTTATTGTAAAAGAATCCACTACCAATTTCACCCTCCCTTATATAAATGTCAACCATTGTATTAGCCTGTCCCTTAAGGACACATTTGCAAATGTTTTTGTGAAAAATATTGTAACAGCAACCTTGTTGTGCAAGCCCAAGTTATCTGGCAATTACACACACATCAATATGTGAAAATAAATTAATAAATAAAAAGAGTAATATAGGTAATAAAACTGCTCAGGTAAATATGCTTTAACACAACAATCATATTACAGAGTAAAAAAGTAAATCTCAGCAAAATAAAATGCTTTAGAAACGGTAGGGTTTGTGGTGTACTTTTTAGATTAGTAATGAATTCACTTGTCTTTTGAACAAATTAATAGAATTGCTTTTCTGAAGAGTTTCGATCATGACTGTTACAAAAATAAATAAAAGAAACTCTATTTTCAAAAGTGTCATCCCACAACAATTCACCTACTTATCACTGAATCCTTCAAGCTAGTTTTATATCATTCATATGCTCACTTCGTGAATTGGCTACCACATCTTCTCTTTGCTTATTCTGAACAGAAATAAGTAAATAAAAAGGAAATCCTTATCAAGATACATAATTCCTGCCCTAATCCTCTCCCTCTAATAAAATAACCTAATACAAATAATGCCTAAATGACATCAAGAGTTTGGGGAGAAAAGGAGGAGGGAGGTGAAAGAGCGAAAAAAACCCACTGAGGTCTCTGTCACATCCAAGTCACTTGGACACTAAAAGTGCTCTCATTTTAGGCTAAAGCATACAAAAAGAGCCTTTAGGAAAGTTTCCAGGTGCCAGTCTGAAAAGTAAACTGCATTTTCTAATGCCTTAAATTAATTTCATCTCTTCATTGCTTGGTTCTTGCATGATGCAGAGAAAGAGCAGCTGCTGTGACATACATGGATTTTATGCAACCTGTAGACATGAAACTACAGTTCTAAATATTTTAATGTAGTACAGTGATCTGGCCATTGGAATGTTTGAATTACTACAATAGTCAACAAACAGCAGTGCAGAAAAGAAGTAGAAAGTGAAAGAGTAGCTTAAGAGAAACCATTTTTAAAAAGTTCAAAGTTTTTTTATGCAAAATGCTTACAAAAATAGATTTAGTGAAGTGAGAGTTCAGCAAATTAAAAAATAATACAGAGTCACTATAACAAAATATTTTGGAGTTGTATCAGATCTAAAACAAGACAAGATAAACATACAGACAGGCTGTAGTGACAGTACAATAATACAGAATCCTAACCATTGCTTCTGTCAAGGATGAGAAAGCCTTAAAATAATTTAGAAGTTATTATGAAATTATGTTGTTGGGGGGGAATAAGAAAAATATATATTCCATTTATAAAGGAAAAAGGTTTTACTAACAGAACGCATATATTTTTAGCCTACACTGCCATCTTCTGGTTATGTAAGCTATATCATCATGGTATGTCAAACCTCAACCCGTTAAATTAAACATTCAAATCTAAAAGAGAACAAGCCTTAATAGTATGCACATTTGTATTAATAGAAGATACTGAAGAGGTTTGTAACATTTATATGGAAAAGCATTGAATGCATAAAGGAAAAAATTATTCTGAAGTGAAGACAGAACACAATGAGAGCAGAACATTCAAATCAACTGACTAAAACTATGGCTAAAAATTCCATATAATCTATAACCATGCTTGCTTTGTGTTTGTTTTTTGTTTGTTTTTTTTTTTTAAATAGTTTAAACTATTGAGTTAAAGTTTAAACTTTGAGTTAAACTATGTAATTTGGAAAAGACTGCCAAATAATTTAGGATTACGGACCTTAAAAGGAAAATGTAAAAAGTGATAATTCCTTAATTGACTAAAAACGAAAGTATATTTTAAAGTACCTATCTTGTAACGTTTAAACTACATATATATAATAGATCGGCTCTGTGCTTCACTACGCCAGAAAAAAAAAAGAGCATTTTTGTTTCTTAAAATGATTATTACAGCATCTTTTGCTAGGATCCAGAACTACAACTTACCAACTTGAGTGACGCTTTAGACCACACTCAAATAAAAATAACAGAAACATTTTTGCTAAGGACTAGCCACTGTTTGGATCATCAGTCTGGCCCTAAAATTCAGACCTATAGGATAAAAAAACCCCATGATGTATGTGGCCCTGAGAAAACTTACAACAAACTTGGGTAGGTTTTAAATACACAGGAAAGTAAAAAGCAAGGTAAGAATAGTTTGTGACATTTACAAGAATAACTTCCTTTAAAATGAGTATGAAGTTTCAGAGCTTTTTAAATTAATTTTGAAACAAGCAAGAGTTTGATGTGAAAGAGCAACTACAAGGAGTATTTTGAAAGATAATAACAAATTCATTAGCATGCAAATAACTTGGTCTAGGTTATGATCTGACTCGATTCTGAAGAGTCTCTCTCCTGTGCTAGATTGCAACAAATCAGATTACAGTACACTATCATTTGGTTAAAATGCAGAAAGCAAATAAGCCAAGTTTCTAAATGGAGTTAAGCTTACGGGGCCACCAAAATAAATATGGACATTCTCTAACAGACTTTGTATTTCTTAACATTCTTAAAATGCAAGCAGAACTTCTAAAAATGGTAACACTTTTCTTCGAGTACTTGACCTTAGGAACACATATTAAAAGTTCTGGAACCCAATAATCTTCAAACCTCGTAGCAAAACCTAGTATTTGCATCTAGTTCAGTTAAGACCATAAGCATCACAAGTCAGCCAACACAGGCCTCTATGCCTTCTTCGCCCGAGATGTAATTGGATGCCTTTTACATTATGTGGCAAGATGCAGTCTCACTGGAATCACAGCTGTTCCCAAGCCAGGAACATAAATAGAGGAACCGTACCCAGTTGGTCTTAATTCTCTTAATGGTCATCGCAAGGACTGAGGGAATGTCAAGAATTACAAAGGTTTTGCAGGTTCTTCACAGGAATTTCAATCATAGAGCTATATTCCACTTAAATTCATTTGAAAATGCTAGTGACTATAAATACATTTATCCGGGCTGATTTGAAGAATGAATTTCAATGTCCCTTGAAAGATTTGCTTCTCACTGCAAACAAAAAAATGACCAGAAATCCAGTGCCTAGAGTGTGTGTAGTTAATCTGCACAGCACACGAAATTTTTGATGGGGTACAGTTTTAAAGAAAAAGAAAGCAGCACACATTAAGATACAATCAACTTTCTGGGTCAGAATTTGGGAGATAAATGCATCTGGAAAACACAAGCATATGCTAATTTGTACTCAGATCAAAACCAGATACAGTGGACATTGACACATTATGCATTCAATGAAATGAGAAGACAGATAGAGCTGTAGTTCAAGCATCCCAGAGGAAGGGTAATACATTGTAAAGGCATATTCAATAAGGTACACTAGCTGTAGCAAAAGATAAAAATAGGTACCATGTTACATATTTAAGATAATTGTCAACAAGAGCTCTGTAACTACAAGCAAACAGAAAAGCAGAAAAACCAAGTTTGCATATTTTCATGTCTCCCTAGAATGAGTTGCAGACAAATTCCTAAAACATGTTATCTGTACTTAGATGAAATAGCTTAATCCTTTATAATAAAATACATAGGGACATTAACACATCAAAATCGTAGACTAAAACATCAAGCACAAATACAGGCTGGGCGATGAGTGGATTGAGAGCAGCCCTGAGAGAAGGACTTGGAGGTGTTGGTTGACAAGAAGCTCAACATGACTCTGCAACATGCATTTGCAACCCAGAAAGCCAACCGTATCCTGGGCTGCATCAGAAGAAGCATGACCAGCAGGTCGAGGGAGGTGATTCTCCCCCTCTACCCCGCTCTCATAAGACCCCACCTGGAGTACTGCATTCAGCTCTGAGGCCTCCACCATAAGAAGGACTTGGAGCTGCTTGAGCAGGCCCAGAGGAGGGCCGCAAAGATAATTGGAGGCTGGAGCACCTCCCCTATGAGGACAGGCTGAGAGAGTTGAGGTTGTTCATCCTGGAGAAGAGAAGGCTCCGGGGAGACCTTACAGCAGCCTGCCAGTACCTAAAGGGGCCTACAGGAAAGCTGGAGAGAGACTTTTTACAAGGGCATGTAGCGATAGGACAAGGGGTAATGGCTTTAAACCGAGAGAGAGTAGATTTAGATGAGATGTAGGGAAGAAGTTCTTCACTGTGAGGATGGTGAGGCACTGGAACAGGATCCCCAGAGAATCTGTGGATGCCCCATCCCCGGAGGTGTTCAAGGCCAGGTTGGATGGGGCTTTCAGCAACCTGGTCTAGTGGAAGGTGTCCCTGCCCATGGCAGGGGGGTTGGAACTAGGTGATCTTTAAAGGTCCCTTCCAACACAAACCATTCTATGTTTCTATGATCTGGCAGGAATGTATTAAATACCAAGACTGCAGTATGGCTGGTAGAAGACAAGATGATTTAACACACTTCGACAGAAAACTCAGTCACTCTAAAGTAGTGCTTAAGATGCACACATGGTTTAAAACTTAGAAAGTTATTTAAATACCTTTAAAAGGAACCAGTGCACACCATTACATTCAGTGCTTTGAGACAGCTTACTTAATCATGACCCTCAGCATATTTAAGTTGGAGGAATGACTAAATTGGGAAGCGAAATTGAAATAGGTAAGATACAAGAAGTTTTGGGTATTTTTGTTGTTGTTGCTGTTGTTTGGGTGTGTGTGTGAAAAAAAAAAAAAAAAACCACAACAAACTGAAATGTACTTACAGGCATTTCTCCAGGCTCTTCCAAGGTTCTTTCAGGTACTCATTCAAAATAAAACTTTGGAATCCCAGACAAAATTCCAAGGAGAACCACTGATCTAGAATTTATTAGTCTTCCATAGCAACAGAACTGACATTAGAGAATTTTATACACAAGCTCTTTGATTTTGTATATATATTCCATTTAAGGCCTTCACTTAAGCATGCCAGCCTCTGGCTCTGGTCTGAGTCAGTGCTCAAGGACATGAATAAATTGAACAGAAAATGAAGCTCCTGCTGAATTCAGTGAATGATAAGTTAGAACACAAATACATAAAACATAAGTTAAAGAAGTTTTTGGCCTCTGTTTCCCAAGTTCCATTCCATGTTGATATTTGTGTACAGGACCAAAAGGAAAGTCCAAACAATTCCATACAGGTATCTGCACAGGACCCATGACATCACTAATAAATCCCATGGCCATCAACTGCACCCAGTTCCTAGCTGCTACAATTGCAAACTAATTTTCACTAAGAGCATTCTCTGAGACTGTTTTTGCATGAGAGGTCTGAATCTGAAATTATCATGAGCACAGTTAAACATGAACTGATGAGCTTTTTAAAATTAAGCCCTGACCACACACACTGCACTTCATAGATGCTATTTGATTCACCAAAGTTTCTTTCCGCAAACAGTTTCACTCAGAAGAATACCTTGAGTTTATCAAGCATGTTATTCCTCTGGATAACAATTAATTTGGGGAAGGAAGATTTGTTTGCAATCAGACTCATTAAGCAGAAGAAAAAGAACCCTGAGACACAAGATTTGCAACCTCATTCTCTTGTGTTATTATTATGTCTCTACTAATGCTGAAGTTAATTATTTATCACAGTAAGAGAAGAAACACTACACAGAGCATCTGAACCTATTTGAATCCCTTCAAAAAAATTAAACCATTCTATGATCACTTCACCCCAAACTTGAATTATATAATCTATAGTATTCTTATAGGCAGGTAATTACTTACACTTTTTAAAGAAAAAAAAGGAAGGCTTCCTACCTCACATAACTGAAAACAATTAAATACACCTCCATATAGTTGAAATTTGTTCCTTAATCAGGGAGACACTTTTAAGGAGATTTTTACTTTGATACGAATAAATCTATAATGAATAGATGGAGTGTTACTTGTATGCATGCTATTGAATTTTAATATTCTCATAGATTTGCTGCAATACTGATTCTAAATGTTTTAAACTCAGCTTTTTTACTTTTTACTTAGACTGTATAATGAAGATTGAAAAATTGTTACATTTTAATAAACAGCGCGTCACAGTTCTTTAAAGCATTTAATAGAATATAACAAATATAGAAGGGCAAAATTCTTCTATTTTACTGCTTTGCAAAACTGTTCAAGTAGTCATGAGGAACTTCCTCCCAATGTCGGTTAGAAATAAACTGATTAAGCATTTTGCATCTTCAATAGCAGCAAAAAGGAATCAAACCAGAAGACAAAATCAACCCTCTTAAGCTATCTAGAAATATGTTTTACTGCTATGCAAAAGAATGATGAAGATATTGACTTGCCAAGGTCAAAAGGGCCAGTGGCAAAGCCAGAAAATGTGTGGTTGACTAGTCTTTACCTACCACACCTGTCATCTCAAAGTTAAAAAGCATAGCTTGATTCAGAGTATTACTGTGAACCAAAGAAATACTCAAATCTGTTTAGTAGAAATAAAATAATACATGCATATGAGGAAAATAGGACAAGGAAAATGCAAGCCAGCAATATGATAAAAATATGTAAAACTTTGGTTGCAAAGGCAAAAATTTTCAGGAGGTAGCAATAACAGTGTTGTAAGTGTGATGACCTAAGGCACAAAGAACGTTTTCCAGGAAAATAAACTATCTAATGAGTTGGTGTAACGTGACATCAGTTAGTGCAATAAGATTTTACCTCCTCCTGCAAATTTTGTCTTATGTCATTCACTAAACCATTTATCTGTCCAGGAAAAGGACACAGTGAAGCAAAGCTGTATGAAATGAACACAGCAAACAAATTTGCTGAAATTTATGTTCCCTACTGGATTTCAGACAATTCACACATGTAAAAAAAACTGCTCTGTTCCTTGGTCTTCAACCTTGATCAAGTCTTGAAAGTGAAAGACAGTAACAGTGATCAGAATTTGTATTTATTTTTTTAATGGCATTGCTTTTAATTAAAAACAAAACGTTTGCTATTCGCATAGTATGCATATTACCGTTATCCAGAATTAAAGGTAAATTAACTTTCTTTTGTACATTAGTCCGCTGATGTNAAAAAAAAAAATTACTTTTAGACTTTGAACATCAGCATTCTTCTTTCAATACTTATACTGTATTTTTCAGAAATAACCCCTGATTTTTTTTAAAGTTGTTATACAGCAAGTATGCCATAGTGAGATATCCCTGCACACTAGTTCTTTTAATACTGCCCTGGGCGTCCTATTTTACTACTGAAGCAGCTGAGATAAATGGCAAAATCCCTCAATTTTTCTGACCTTGATCAAGAAGAAGAAATTTTCAGCTGAACTGTGCAAAACTGCTGATTACAGAAATCAAATCTGGAAAGCACATGGTTTGTGTATCAACCATCAAGTCTCTCTACCACCCATCAAACTGCAAGACAATAAAACATAACTCTCTAAGAAAACATTACCACTTACTTTACTCCTTACATAAGAATCACCAACAACATTTCAAAGACAACAAACATGCATACATATTCAAATTTCCAAATATGGATATATATTTAAGCATAACTGCTCTTATAATAACAGTCTTCATTAGAGGAAAAGCCATTCTGCCTCACTGTTGTGGAAATCAGTTCCAAAATAACTGAATTAGGAAGTTTGATCAAACTGCCCAGTACCAGACATCCAGGCAGCTGTAAAAAGCAATCTATTGCTACAGAGAAAAGATTTACCTGGCAAGAGATCCAATACAACATAAAAAAACAAACTGAATCAATGATAAATGAATTGGATTACTGGACAGAAGCATATTCTTGCATGTGTTCAAGCTATTGGGAAAGTAATAGAGCCAGCAGGTATAAAAAAGGCCTTCCAAATGTCTGATTACCCTTTCATGATCCAATCACAGCCATCCTGTTAATCAGGTTGGATTACATCCCAGATATTAATTTGGCAAACAAAGCAATGGTTTGATTCAGTCTGTCCCCTTCAAATATGCTGAAAACAATCTGCCACTGATAAGCTTGCCATGTGTGTACTCCTAGAAAGCCATCTGATCAATTTACGCCTAAATGATAGTAGAAGTCGAAACGTAAACACAAATGACATAAGGCTTTCCCTATTCTTAATAGCCTGTAAACTCATTCTCTGCTTCCCAAAGTAGTGCTGAAACACCGGCAGTGAAGGGAGTTAGCTCAAAGTGTTATGGACTCCTTTCAACTATAAATAATAAATACTATATATATGAACCAAAGATTACTGGCTTAGAAGTAGGTGAAAGCATAGCTTTCTCACCAGCCATGGGCATCCTGTTCTGCTGTTGCGATTCATTTTTGTAAACAGTTTCAGCAACCTGAGCCTTCCTAACAGATTTCCCTTAAAACAGTCTCAAAAACACACTGATATTTTAGTTATGCTAAACAGTGCTTGCACAGCATCAAGGCCTCCTCTTTTTCTCATGCTGACAACCCCCAGTGAGCAGGCTAGTTGCAGATGAGAGATGGGGAGAGGACACAGCTGGCACAGCTGATCTGAATTAGCCGGAAGAACATCCCATACCATGTAACATCATGCTCAGCGATAAAACTAAGGTAGTAGAAGGTGGCAGGGGGTGGTGTCCATGAGGGGGTTGTGTCTTCCAAGGTGGCTGTTTTTCAGAGACTTGCTGGCCATCAGTGTGCTTGTGAGAGGTGGTGAGTGACTTCCTCTGCACCACTTGTGGGTTTGGTTTGGTTTTGGTTTTTTTTCCTCTTCACTTAATAAACTGTCTTTAACTTGACCCATAAGCGTTCTTTCTTTTGCTTTTCCTATCCTCTCTCCAATCCCATGGGCAGGTGGGAGTGAGCAAGTAGCTGTGGGGGTACTTAGCTGCCGGCCTCAGTCAAGCCACCACAACGTAGTATGTCCTTTGGTTTTTACATTCTTTCCCTTCTCCTTTGCTGTGGTTATGCTGTTAAGCATAAGCCATACCTTGGTTTGGATCACTGTTTTCAGACAGTCTCAATTCCTGAAAAGAATCCTCACAGCAAGCCAAATCCTGTACAACACCTGGGTACCAACTGTGGAGGTCAATAGAAAGGAAGACACACAGAGCTCCATCCTCTGGAGCAGAATATTCATTGTGTAAATTCAGACAGACTATCCGAAAGATTCAGATATTTCTGTAGGCACACTATCTGTAAGCCCATATGCACATGGAGTCAATATACCACCTCTTTGCTTGTCCATAATCATGTTGATGACATGGATTAACAAGAAAAAGGTCCTTACATAATAGAGTGAATGCTTAATACCTAACATTCCTAAATATTTCCATAAGAAACTTTTTGTTACTGGTTATAAGGAAAATAAATGCAAAAGTATAATATGCCGTTCAATTCCTAAAAGGATATAATTTTCAATATTAAAATTTAAACTTTCCATACAGATACAGTCTTTGATACAGAAGGAATGTTAGTTATCTCTCTCCATTTTATGATTTAGAACAGTAAAGCACTGGCCTGCATCAAGTTCTTCACACAAAATTTCAAATACCATTTCCAAGTTTCGTACACATTAGTTTCAGTGAAGAGTATACTGGACTATGCAACCTTAACACCATAGAAGAGCAGCCTGAGATCAGGCTGTCAGGTATACTGATTAAATAAATAGAAAGCAACTGCCACGTCCTGTATAGTAACATGTTTGTGTGTTTATTTTAACATGAGCTCTACTACAAGGACTCAGAAGAAATTATAAAAGAACTCGCATTTCCAATTTTTTTCCTGGAGAAATACACAACCTCCAGACTTCCACCTCACAAATAAGGCTCCTTAAGGATAATTCATGAAAATGGAACACCTACTTCAAACACCTGTGAAGTTAATAGTGGCTTTTCTTCTTACTGCAAGGAAAAGTAAAATGTAGGAACAGAACATTTATACGGCTAAGCACAGATGGACATGTTTTTAGCCAGAAAAAAAAAAAAAAAAAGGTTTTAATGCTTTTAGACATACATTTCCTTCTAAAGTGCATGCACTTCCAAGAATTGATGTTTCTGCATGGAACATAAACTTTCCGAGTTCAATGTAGCTCCCATAATACATCCCAGATTTACTATTGAGACACACAGAGTCAAGGAAAAATACTTTTATTTATTTTATGGCTCCTCAATCTGTGTATTTTCTCTTTTAGGAAGGCTTGTCATTTTATAAAACTTTAAATTAACCACAAAACTTGTATATATTTATAAATTACAACTTGAATATTTGTTTGGTTTACCTTTTGAAGAACTGAAAAAGAGAAGTTAGCAAGTGTTCTATTAATGCTGTTCTGGTAAGATTAATCAGCTAATGTGCAATCTGTGTGTCACTTAATATATGAAATGCTGTCCTGCAATTTCAAAGAAAGAAAATCAGAATGCATTGCCTAGAACTTGGGAATAGAAAATTAATGGAAAATATCTCTGTACCTCAGTTTAATGAAACAGCATCTGGAAGATTACTTGTCTAACAAAAAGCATATCAACAAGCCTGATGCATAACAGAAGTAAGAAAAGTATATATTTTCTAAATATTATCATCTGGGAGCTTCATGCAAGAATAAATACTCTTATCGGCTGGATAAATTCTCTGATTCTCTGTGAGTGCAGAACCCTCTAAGTGGCTTCCCACAGTGGCCTCATTATATAAAGTTCTCTTAGGAGTTACTCTGCTGTGTATTTCTGCTCCATATCTCAGCAAACACTGACCTACTCCATTTATTGTCATCATGGCTAGATTCCACCTACCTTAATGAACTGATTGTACTTTTTTCCAAACAGAGAAATCAGATTTTGAGCAAGAGTAAGTGAAGGCAATAATGACAGCTTGTAACAAAGATTTCAGTTGAATGCCCAGCACTTTAAAACTCAGGCCAATTATTTAGGTATGTAAAATCAGAGGTAAGAGGGATTCTACACACCCTTTTCCCTTCCCCTTTGCCTTCTCCCCAAACTGACCTTAGCTTTAAAATTTTTTAAAAATTTATCCAGTTAAAATGTTAAACAATTATATCAAAGACTACTAAAAACCTGTGAGACAGAGAGATTATATTTTCATATGTCCAAAAAAAAAAAGCGAAGTTCCAGATTACTAAAATAAGTAATGACTAGGAACACATGGCTCAGCTCAACCAGATGATGTGAAAAGGTTTTTTTAATCATTCACTAAAGTTTATAATTTTAATTTCCCCATTCTTGACATTCCAAACTTTCTTCCATGAGGAAAATTCAACACGAGGATTAAAAAGAAATCAAACTGACTACAGGTTGCAGGCACAGTTCTGCTCAACTTTTATGCTGGGAAGCATTTTTCTACAAAAATAGCCCGAGGTCCTAGTAAGAAGCTGAATATAAGTTCCCGTTATAGTAACTTTATCACATTGCAAGGCAAAACCTCTCACTTCTTCTGTGTCAAGATGACAGCATGAGATGGCATACATCTCCAAATGCACAGTCATACAAGCGCACGTACAAGCTAGAAAGAAACAGTCTAAGTTGTCTTTAGCCTCTGCTAGCTGCTGAAATACAGACTTTTTAAACTGTTGTTTAGCATGTAATTTCTAGTTAATTTGTATGAAATATACGTATTTCTTAAATAAAGGTCCAGCTATGTCTTTGGTTAATGTGCCTTTGACTTCTTACTAAGTGGTAAAAGCATAAAAAGGCATTTAAAAAAAGAGAAAGAAAAGAAAAAAAAAGTAAAAAGCCAAACCATTGAAAGCACAGTGGCTTTGACACCCTTCATTAGTAGGGACCTCAGCTTCTGTAGTTACCCGTCTGGATGTGCAATTCAACTTCATCTATAAAAACAAATGACCTACCTGTAGCCTCCAACTACAACCTGCAGGCTTTCTGTAACTCCGATGACTTCAGCGCTTGCCCTTTAAAATTTGAAGTGCTGTTTATCAAATTATTTTTGTTTGCTTTCACACACCACAGCCCTTTCCACTGCAAGGGAGCGCGTGGGGCGGGAGAAGCCTGGTTTGCTGAGGGGGCACAGCAACGGCCTGTGAGGGCGGGAGTCAGCACCTGCTGCGGCTGGTCAGAACCGGTCCCGGCCGGCACTGTACCTCCCGCAACCGCCAGCTGCGAAACCCCACTCTGGGGTCAGCCGTGACTGCCCTGCTCCAAAACGTCGTCGTGGCATTGAAGCGCACGGCACCCTCGTGCAGGCCACCCCAACCACCCATGTCACCCCTCACCTCGCCGAAGGAATTGGGATGGACCCAAATCCCAGTTTGTATGTTATCCTTTTCCTCAGTGATTGAAGGTTTGTGTTGGTTGGCAGTGAGTTAAACGAAAGAGAAGTCCCTAACTTGAGACTGCTTTGCCCAACACAAGACAGATAATTTTGTTCACATCAGCGTAAGACTTCCCTCCCTCCTCAGTGTTCTTTAGACCAGGTCCACAAACCACCCCCCCCAAAAAAAAAAAACCAAAGAGGCTTCCCCAGGCTTACAGCAGGAAACATAATGAAGGGTCACAGTCTGAAGGTGCTGCCAAAGCCCTGGTGGTTTTATTATGGGCATTCCTAGAAACTGTGGGAGACAAAGTGAAGCAGGTACTTAACAGAAACCCAGTGCTTTTACTTGTTACTTGGGCCCTCCAGCTGTTGGAGTTAGCAAGCATAACTGACAGCAAACGCAGAAGTACCTGGAAATAAGGTGATTGGTCCGTACATACTGTTAACTCTGTCCTTCCTTATGAAGTCTCCCACATGCTTATTAAAAAGTGAGAAAAAAGATAGGGAAGGAAATGTCAACTTGAAAGTGACTTTTCTCTAAAGGAATAATGATCATTAAACACTTTGGCATACGTATACAATATAAAATTACACACAGAAATATAGTTAATATATTTAAATCCGTGTCATTTGGCCTTGCATAATTTGGCCTTGGTATCTGGCATGTTGCAAAGAATCCGGTAGGTCAGATTAATAATTGAAAATTAGGGAGGTAAAAACCTGCTAAGGTCAACTATACCTTACTGATGCAGTAGAGTATGGGTTACAAAAAAACTTATGCTACCAGAAAACAGATGCCTTTTAAAAGGAAATATTTCGCTACATAGTAGAAAAATTTGCACTGCCCCATTGCTGCAAAGTTTTATTCATTCACAAATACAGAGAAGCTCTAAAATATATTCCCATTCACAGCGTGATAATATTACTAGATCTGTGGGTTTTTTTCCTTTTTTGTATAACTTCAAAAGCCAATCCCCCTCTGTGTTTTTATACCTGTTGAAAACTTAATGGCCAGATGTAGTCAAAAGTTCAACAAGGCTTTAGTCTCTCATGAATTATTTTTCAGTTGATTTTGTCAGATAATTAGCATCAAATCAGACTTAAGTTCTCCCTCTCCACTCGATATTTTATATTCCCTGAATCTGAATATTTTAATTTTACATTTAGCTGAATATTAAAGCCAAAAAGTTTCTTTCTTCTGTCCCCTTGCTTGTCCCCAGGTGAAATATAATTCATTGTATGCAGTGCAGGTACAGTACATATAAATGTATGCCAAAGTAACTTATGCATACATTTAATTCAGTGAAAATATTTCTTTTTTTATTAATTTATATAAAAGTATTAGATATTTCAGAATGCTATTTCTAGCTCAGTGAGCTTTTTAGGAGTTACTAGCAGGAAGTTGCCATATACCAAATGCAATTTATTTCAAAGCAGAGGAAGTTCAAAAAGAATTGTGATTGCTTTCTAGTTTTTAAATTCACATAATGCAAACATCAGTGTTGAATGTGATAGTAGATAAAGGTATGTTTTAATGCCAAAGTGTTAAATAAAAAGACTGGAAAGAATATTAGCTGAAAGGTATGATTTCTAGTCACAGGAAAGGATAAAAATTAGCACTATATTTCAAAAAACAGGGTTGGTTTTTCTCTTCCTTTGTAACATGTAATAGTAACAGAGAACTGTGATACTGTATATAGAGAATAATATAGCTCATAGTGCTCATGGATCCTTTTCAGAAACTTCTAAATTGCACTTAAACTGGAATCAAATTTCAAACAAAAACATTTTGAGGATTTCTTAAACTCCAGTCTACCTCAGTGAAAAGCTGACACTTCAAAGGTACCAACTACTCAAACTGCTCACTGGCAAGTCACTTATTCCAGAAGGTTTTTCTGAAATGAAACTGAAATTATCAGTACATAGCTACCACAGAAAATACGTTTTTATATTCTGTATTTTGCATAAGCTGCAACTAGAATTTGCCAGTTTGCTGACTGATGCCCTCAATAAAATTTGGTTACAACACAGGCTAATCTGTAACAGGGATTATTACATTCATATTTTGTATGAATGGGAACTAGGTATTTCATCAGTATTAAAGGACTTTGGAAAAAGAAATGGTGTACATCTGATATGGTTCTTTCTTCATTCTTTGACACCTTCCCCCAAGAGGTTTAATATGAAAAAGTTGTCTTTAAAAGTAAAGAATAAATAGTCTCTTCAATAACTAATTTGCTACACCACCACAGAATTATAATTTCAAGATTTACCCAAAGATCTTCAAAATGAAGACTTGAAAAAAAGCTTCTAATAAAATACAGATAATTTATGTGCAGTAGGAATCATGTTTATACATAGAGTACAGGGATATAAAATGTAACGATTAAAGATGGAACACATTGGCAAAAAGACACAAAGTAGTAATGCCCTTTTTTAGCAATCTGCCTTAACAGGTATTCTAGCATAACAAATACACTATCTGTGTCCCTTATGGGTAATCAGCATGTGTAAAAGTCATGCAGCCAAACACATTGACACTTCAGTGGGAGGTCAAATTATTGTTTTGGCACTTCTGTCATGCCTGTCATTTCAATTCCACTTTATCAAATTACAGGTTCCTAGATAGAGTCGGATTAAGGGGAAAGATAGACACACACACACACACACAGAGAGGAGCAATTGTCATCACTTCAGTTGTGAAATTCCATAATTGTATGTCAGTGCCAGAAAGAACAAGAGAGCAGTAATAGGACTGACATTATGAACATTCAAATACCATGAAACTTTCCAACCAGACTTTGCACTGAGTCAAGCTACATGCCAGGAAATGGACTGGATTCCTGAGTATTTCCTCACATTAGGATTGCCAATATTTATTAGGCTGACTAATGCTGTGTGTTAAGTTCTGGAGCAAATTTCAGCTACCTATTTTTCGGTAAGTAGTGCTTTTACTCGAACATAAATTAAGACAAAGGAAAAGAAAAATCCTTAGATTGAAAAAATATTACTAAAAGTAATATGAATAACAATAAATGATACCTAAACAACTTAGACTGTGGGTTTGATTCAACTTTCTGAGTTTTAGGATATCTGGAGTGCCACAGATCTCGAATTAAAATCATTGTGGAGCAGAAATCCATGGATTTCAAATAACTTTTCTGGTAACTAACAAACAACACCACCCCCACCCCTTAGATAATTTTACCCTTTTGTGGAAGTTTAGAAAAATTCCGGCTCTGTACTGAGGAAGACTCAAGAAGCATCATGTAAATCTGACTTACATGAGCTGAGATGTCAGTGGAAAACTGTGGCATATTGTGACAGGTAGATACTATTCTTGGAACAGCTCATTATTCTCACTTCTGGGTCACTCCTCCTGCTTTCTGAATTCTATGGTCAATCCTTTATACTCTATGGGGTCCTGTCATACGATGGTTCAGTAA
>VYZV01043993.1:80405-106512 GCA_013401275.1 Pandion haliaetus | reverse complement strand
TGTTACTACTAAATAGGTGTAACTTCCTCACATTTGAGATATCCACACACAACCTTACAATCTTCTGTTAAGGCAATCTGATAACATGATGTACTTTACAAGACCTACTAGTTTTAATATACCCATGTCTACAATATTTTTCATCAGTTCGGCAAACTGTAGCTGGCTTCCCTGTAGTATAAAAGTTTCCTTTCCAGCTGTAGAAGGAAATTCACAGATAAAAAGTCAGAATCACTCTTGTTGCTTCAGGAAGGTGTCTCCCTTCTAATGACCATAAACTCTACCACTTTTAGTGATCAAAAGTTAACTGTACATGGCCCAGTCTAGTGGCCAATCTGCTATGCTACCACCATATCTCACAGTCACGTAAAATTTTACCTTTGTAATATAGCTGTTTTGGCTCCTTAATTTTGGGACTACTCATTTGCAGCACAAGGTGACCTTTAACAAAAGCTTGTCCTTCCACAGTAGTGAAATGTAAGTGGACTTAAAAAGCAGATGAGTGGTGGTCTTCATGAACTGAAGATGTAGTAGCTTGCATCTCATTCAAATGACAAGTATACAGATTAATAACTGATGTATTATTAATATGTATTTATTTCCTCTGCTGTATCCAGTTTTATAGTAGGATGCATAATTAATGTACTATTTTAATCATGCTATAATAATGAAAGTCTCACAGAAGCAATACACAACTGGGTTTCATGCAGTTAGAGATGTCTAGTGGGAAGCATTTTCATGTCAACTATAAATAAATAATTAGAAAGATAAACAAAATGCATGTCACTGGCATTATTAAGGCAAAAGGTCTTTCTATAGTTTTGTTAAATATCAACAAGAGACACTGTAAGGTTTCATTTCTGTTGTTTGTTTTTAAACAAGCCACTTGAAAGAGAATGGATTGGAAAAACTCAGCCGCTGAATTACTGCCCTGGCCTTCTTATAAGGTTTGATGTGCCTCAGTGGTTTATTTCTCATAAGCTGCTCACCCAGCAACGGGGAAAGCAAACTGACAAGAAAAATGGTCGGCAGTGGGAAAAAAGAGGGGATGGAAGGAAGCATTGATTTCTCTAAATGGAGAATGCAAGTCTACACATTCTAACAACAAAATGCACGGGTGAACAAGAAAAAGCTCTAGCCCCAGGACTGGCAGTCCACTGTAACTTGTGATAAAGTAAATGAACGGGATTTGGCATCTATCTGTGAAGACTGTTGTGCTTCTCCCTTTGCAGCAGGACACCTTTGTAAAGATCTGCACTGAAATTTAGTTATGTGACCTTAAACTGAAATGCTGCACTGCTTTAAAATATTACTCCCTACTGTCTACTGTTAATATCTGATTAAATATTAAAAAATAATAATGACCAAGTTACATAAATCTACTTAGCATCGACTATATCAATACTGCATGATAAGAAACCTCTCTAGTAACTACAAAAGATTTGAATTTTCTAATCTTAATTGTATAGGCTATTACTTTAAAAAGTCAGTAGCATTCTAATACCTTAAAGTGATGTTAGCAAGATCCTTTAAAATCTAAAACCAGCAATAACAACGAGCAGGACTTTTGTCCTTCACAGATGTGGTACCTCTTAGAATTAGAAAATACTTTGCTTGCTTTCTATGTGAGATATTGATGCCTCTGTTTCTTACTGTATTCTACCATCATTATGGCTAGTTTTCCATTTACTTAAGTGTTAGAATCAGCATAACATGAACATCAGTGAAGAATGTAACTGGATCCAACTACTCTGCCAGTGGACATGGCTGCAGTTCTGTTAATTTCCATGAGCTTTTAGAAATAATGCCGGGGTAAAAAAACCTGGAAATCTAATATTTGGAAGCCACTTAAGTCAGTCTGTTATAAGTGCCAAAAAAAAAGGAACAGAATCTAAGTATTTAAATTCTAACCCAAACAGTGTTGATTCCAGTGGACAGAAGTATTAATGCTGATGTCCATGATGCAGCCTTATCAAAGCTGAAAAGGTTGCAGAATTCCTATGTTAATGACTGAGAATAAACTTCTATTTACTAAAGTACAAGATGTGGGATGGTTTATCTGGCAGTTTTATATATTTCTTTATATAGAGTTGATATTTCTGGTTAAGGGATGATAAAATGACAACCAAGCAGCCAAGCTGAATCCCTCCAGAGCTAGTAAAGCTTGAGGAGGCACCACAGAAATAAAGAACAGAAATATTCTTTTGGGAACAAGTTGCATGGAGTAACAGGATGAATCCCAGCTTTGGCATAGCACAGCTTCATGTACTTCTTTACCATGGGCTATGCCAAACACACAAATACCTGTATTTTTCACTTCAGCCACAATCATCAGGTTTGAACTCAGCCATTCAGTTTCAGTGGGCAGGTATGTTATACCTTTCACTATCTTGGTCTTCCTTTTGCTGTTCTCACTGTTTTTGCATTGTGGCCATCATTTATGAACTTTTGAATTCCCCTTAAACTTTTAACCTCTACTTGTAAAATATGAATTTACTTTTAGCTTATATATTTATTTTAATATGGTAAAGTAGTTTCTCACTCTGATGGTCAAGTCTGCTACCGTAACCAGCTGACAACAGAATGCACATTACTATTCTTCTTTTTATTTATTTTTTAAACAAGAATTTTCTTGGGTTGTTTGCAAGGAGTGGGATAGAAGGATATATAATTTTAAAGAGAAGGCTTCCAAAGATACACTTTTGTGAAAAAGTAGTACCCTTTGGGACTGCCCGCAGTTGGGAACGTTAAAATGAATCAATTAAAACTATGAAGTTAATACAGAGAAATTAAACCACATTAAACTATATGTAGATGCTCTCATTCTGAATTAAAATGCCTTTATATTTTGTAGTTTAATCCTCCCTTAAGCACTCTACTTCTCAATAAGAGTTTCCATATAGAGGCTTAATGGTCCTTAATTTAGCTGCATTAACTTCATACTTTTAGTTGTTCTCCCACATAGAATTGCCATAAGATATCTAACTACTGCATTTGCTTGGTGATTGCACAGTTAGGAACATACAGGGCATATCTAAGTGGTGCCATTTATAACAGCATTAATTTGAACTTTGAAACTATTAATACAGAAATATTAATGCAAAACTATGGACACTTCAAAACTTCTTTTAAAATCTGTACATCTTTTAAAAAACCAGTTGTCTTCAACAGGAGGTCTCAAAACACTCTGCAAAATATGCAAATACTGTTGTTCGTATTCTTCTGAAGAAGTGAAGCAACAGAGTTTAGGGCGAAACCCGTAAAGGAACTTAGCATCATTCAGGTCTTCCCCAGTCTGCCACTTCCTGGGCAAATGCTCCAAAAGAAAGACAGCACCACTTTATATACTAAACGTGTTTTGAATGAAAGTGGCTGTGGTCATGACTACTTGCAGCTAAACTCACTGCTGTCTGTGTGTGTTAAGCTCCCTTGCAGAGACCTATCCAGATCAGATCCCCATGGGATTTAGGCACAAGGATGCTTACTTTGTAAATCTAAATAGGGTAAAGTGCAAGTTGGCCTGCTCTTCCAAGATAGCAATGCTTCTGGGAGAATCCTGACAAAGAACTTTTGGCTCACTTGGGAATTTGAAAAACAAAAACCTATACCGCCAAATGTCTAATTAACATGAAAATCATGAAATATGCTAACAAGTGTGAGTAAAATGGCTGGTGAAATTTGAGAAGTTGATAATGGCATAGAGATGCTTTCCAGGCTTATTGAAAACCAGTCCAGGTTGGAAGAACAGTGCATTCTGACATAATTAAATATCTCTCAGGTTGTCTTTTGGGAAAAGAAAAGAAATAAAGGAGTTCAGTTCTACAACCCAATGGGACAATGCCCACTTTATGACAAAAAAAACCCCTAGAACCATCAGGTAGCATTGGTAGTGTCACCTGGGATTTTAGCCCCATGGGCTGGCTGATATGGGAATTGTGAGGCAGAGAGATGAGATAGAAGATTTAGTCTGAAAAAAAAAAGAAGGAACAGGGCTTCTGGCAGCAAAAACATTGAGAGAAATGTGGATTTTTTTTAAGACTTTAAAAAAACCCCAACAGTTTGTCTTAGATATGCAGAGGGAAGCAAAAAGAACAAAGATTACACTAAGGTTATGGTCCCAGGAGGCAGAATGGATAGTGAAGTTGTAAATGGAGATAGAAAGGAGGCAGAGGAGAGGGACTGAGGGGAGAGATAAGAAATGGTTTATGTTACAACAAGTCTAAATGTCATGCACTCCTCTTCCCCCCTTTCAGCTTAACAACTGTTCTGAACCACAAGAAACATGAATGGTATCAGGAAGGTAAGGTCTTCCCGAGGGACTACTGTCATGGTAGGATTATTTCTTTTTACCTCCCCAACACTGACAAGTGCGCTTTTATAAACAATGTTCTGCTCTTAAGTAATCTAATTTCTGCCTTAATAATTCAGACCTTTCAGAAAATATTTAACAAAGCAATATTTACCATAGATGCTGAACTAAAAAAAACCCACAAACCCACAGAAAACAAACGAAGAAGCATTTTCAACTCCAAAGTTATGAATGTGAAGTAAGCAGATATATCACTTCATATGTATTGCATGGTTGTGTAAGAACAATAAAAATAGGTACCTATACAGAGAACAAATGTTTTCATATTTGTACCTGAATTCAATGTTCAGGTGTACTCAAAAGCAGTTTAAACTGCCCTGTCCCCCTTCTCTCAGGCCACATTTCCCCACTCCCCCTCTCCTGCAGGTACCAGTGTTCATTTGACCCCCCAGGAAGCATATTTACCTCGCTCAGCCAGAAGAAAATGGCTTTGTTTTGGTATGGTTTGTTTTCTGTGGACACGGCAAGCAGCAACAGCTCACAGAGGTCAGACAGAACAGAGGATGGGGGCTTGCACCTGGGGCGAGGGAGGAGGTACCTCCGCAGGGTAGATTTTGCTGGTTCATACTGCCAGGGACCCTCAGCAGAGAGGATCCTTTTCTGAAAGGGTCAAGTGTATGTTTGCAGCTCTGCAGTTGCACAGTTTAACTTTGTTTTTCCCTGTTACAATTTTTTTCAGTTACTCCAGAGTTGATCCATATGTGTGGAGAAGTACATTTGTGCACCAGTAATGGCTTTCATTACAGTTCTGTGGTTTATTTCACATAAAGGTGAAATGTGAAGGATATTACCAGGTAGTTCTCAGTTCTCAAAATTGTTCTGTTGTTTCCTTCTATTACTATTCTATATTTTGTTTTTCCTTCCTGTTCTTTCAAAATCCGAAATCCAATAGTACAATCTGTGTAAAGTTAGTAGTGTTGTAATGAGCATTTCTGTGACACTTATCATTATAGTGATTGGAAGTTTGCTCTCCACTGATGTTTGTTACTAAGCAAGCAAAGAGAAATGAACCCAGCTTTTAAACTGTCCCATATAAAAATGAATTGAAGAGAACAATAATACTGCTGATGTTTTGAAAATGATATCACCTATATCTGGAATCATTGTGTACTTACTGTATACGCAGAACTATCAGTCTTTCTCTTAAGTTTCAATAACTCCCCCCACTCCCCAGTATTTTTTACTTACAGTGGTTCTGGTAACACCCTCAATGTACTGGGAAATTTATCAGTTTGAGGTCTTACAGAAGCATCATTCTTTCTATTGCTTTAAGTAAGGGGAGATAATCTACCACTGATCAAAATATTTTAGCCTCAAATGATGCTGGTTCCTAAGTCCCATGTGAAAAAATACAGTCCACTACAACTCAAGGGGAAGTATTGGAATCATGCAACATGCACAACTGGCAGAGAAAAATTAAGACAGGGAGTTACCTCCAATGCTCCAAAAGAGTCAATAAGATCATCTGCACAAAAGTTACCATCATCACTTGCAATGCAAGTCTCTCCTGCCCATAAGAGACTTAATTTTTAAATACCAAGAAGATTATTCATGGAGAGGTCTTTTCAAAATTCATTTTGACCATGCTTCTATGTTCCTCCAAGCTTCCACATTCATTCAAGCACAGCATAGTTATGGCAGAAATGGGTGTTATTTTTCTTTAGGAATCTGTCTGGCCTTATATCTGCTTAAGTCATTTGTCACTCGGAAGCTGTGGTATGCAGTGATACTCTAAAATTTGGAAAGAAATGCCAGCCTTTTAAAAAACATACAGTCAAAGAACCATATAAATACTTTATTGGTAATTCAGGATTATTACCAGGATGTATCCAAACAAGAACCTCAGAATAAAGAAGCTATCATGTTCTAAACAGATGACAGATAATTATGATAATCACCAGCCAAGTTGCAACTTTCTGATCACCCTATAGAAGATGACCCTACCCAATTTATTCCTTCTCAGGGGAGGCGGTTATGTTCACTTCATCGGAAGCAGGTACCACCAGAAGATATTCCTTCGCCCCTATCATATGTTCATAACTGTTCAACAGCTTATTTGTCTGTATCTTGTCCTTTCCTAGAACATAACTTCTGAATTCAGAGTGATTTAATACCTTTTGCAAGACTCCGGACTACCTTTGAAATTCAGTTAATGACTACACCTGTGTTAACATCTGGGAAAGGGTCAGACAGACAGATTTCTCCCAGAGACCTTGTCTACACAGAGACATGCAGCAAAATTATTTTGCATTTAATTTTTAAAGTAGATTATTTAAACTACATTAAATCTCTGGTAGTCGTAATTCATTTGGAAGGGAGTTAAGTTAAACCAAATCAAGGCAATTTTTATTCTGAATGAACATCTATACAGGGACTTAATTAGGTTTAACTAATCCACTTTAAATTCGTTTTACAGATTAATTTTCCTGAAATTCTCCATATAAATAAGCTTTTAGTGAAGTAAATGTAGTTTCAGTAAATTATTACCAAAAACTCATCCTGTTTCAAACACGGATTGTGTTTTGGTATATATTTTCTTGTTAAACTTTGACTACCAGAATATATCACAGAGTCAACATGACACTAACCCATTTAAATGTCACTAGTAAACTGACCGGTGCTTTTTTTTTAATTAAATTATCTTGTTTTTAAAGGATTAGTTATTTAAAATAATGTTTTGGAAGCACTGCCTCATCAAAAAGAGGTGTGTATGTTTTCGCAGCTGATTTTAAAATGTCCTTTTTTTTTCTTTTTGTGTTGTAAAATGCAATTTAGACAATACACAAGGAACATTCTCTGATGGCCCTGCATAGCAAAGACCTTATTCCAGTTCATCTTTACCCTGTAGCAAAAAAGTACAAAAAACCAGACCCAAATTAAAAAACAAAGTTAAAACACTGGTTATTCTCCAGTAGAAGTATTTTGATCTTACAGATTTAATTTGAGTTAATTTAATTTAAACTGAGTGTGTTAATATTTCGAGAAATACATACAAATATGATCCTTTTGTTTTTGTTTGTTTGGGTTTGTTGTTTCTTTTTAAATAATCTTCAAAATTAAGGAATGGGATGTGGTTTAAGAAGTGTTTCTTCTTTCTTTATCTGCATGGGAACATAACCTCAAGATTTTGGAAGCAGAAGAGGGTAATGAGTGTTAGGAAGTGTGGCCTCTATCCCCAGTTCTAACTCAGCTTTCTTAGTTTAATTTGGGGCAAGCCATTTCCCTTCCTGTACCTCACTTTCACAATATGTGAACTGTGGCTAACAATACTGACTTCCTTTATAAAGTACTCCCAGATCTACAGTTGAAAAACTTAAAAGAAAAACAGAATACTGTATTGCTATTTTAGCATTAAGGGTGAAACACTGACACAATGATATAATTAACAGATATTACATGTGTTTAAACTACTAGTAGGGAAAAGAATAATGCACAATGATAGAAAGTGCAAACTGATATATTTACAACAGAAGACTAAAATCATAAAACCTCGTATCTGTCTGAAAAGCAATGAACGTAATACTTCTCCTGGACTTCAACAAAATGCATTACAGCAGAGCTTAAAAGGGAAAGGAGCCAGGGGGTGTAAGGAATTATGTACAGGTCACATGAATTGATGATAAATATATTAATACTACAGCATTCACCTCCAATTGACTGCTTGGAAACTGATGAAACATTATAAACACAAAGGTCATTGCAGCCAAGAAATGAGGTGGATACCCAAGATGGAGTCACTAAACATGGAGAACCCTCAGTAGTAAAATAAAGAGCTGTACCATAAAAGTTCTCTCAAAATAATTGTCTTTGTTGCTGAGCTGGCTTTACTCAAACAAAACTACAGGCAGAATTATGTGTATGGGGTAAAGGCTAGGATACTTAATGACATCAGCTTCAATGAGGAGAGAGTTCAGCACTTTCCATCCTTCACCACTCCAAGACAACTGTCAGACATCTAAGGAAAATAAAATAAGGAATCTGAACACTAGAATATGAATTTGAATTAAGAAGTTAGCAGTCGTAAAATATTTATTATCACTTTGCTTAGTGCTAGCAGAACCTTCGGTGCTTTCCAACATCAAAGTCGTAGGAGATTCTTATATATTTTTTTACCCAACACAGAAGAGGTCTCCTTGGCTTGTAATAATGGACTTTTGGAGCTGCTTCCTTAAACCTTAAAGCTGCTAAAAAAATATTTTCTACATTATTTTTCTCCACATTATTCTCTCTTAATTTTTGTTTTTAAGAGACACTAACATCCTCACATTAATATCTTACTGTGGAACTGAAATTTCTCAGGGAAGAGAGGGAAGGCTATTAGCACTGTGGTCCCTTCTCCATCAGCCTCCATCATCACTTTTCATTGATGACTGGAGACTGTGTGTGGCAGGGGAGGAAGGTGAGGAAGTGGGAGAAAATACATAGTTCTAATTCCATTCCAAATTAATAGTAAAATTATTTTCCCTGCACTCCTGGCTCACAGTCTACCTGCCTTCTCTAAAGCAGAGGCACGATTTAGCCCGGCTTACCCTCTGTCTGACCTCCACGAACAGTTTATAACTGAAGCTCAGTTAGGAACAAGCTTTGGCAGCATTGCAAGTACTAACATACATCCATAATATTTCTGCAATAGAAGAATATTCTGCCATTTTCTTTAGTTTTTTATCCTCCAGTATTTAAGAACAGCCTATTCCTCTCTCTAAGCATGGTGCCACACTCCTCTGTCTGATCTATGACCTGTGTATGTTCCAAAAAAATACGCCAGTCTTGTACTTTTTTACTGTCACTCAAAAGTGAAATATTTCTCTTTTTTTTTACATTTTTTTTCCCCTAAGCAGGAATCATGTTGAAGCTATCTGACACAACCTATAGCTTGTCACACAAAGCAGAGGAAAAAGCATGGAGGGACCTGTGGTGAAAACAACCGGTCTAAGTGGAACACATTATAAGGGGCTGACACTGCAAACTGGGTAACATTCATGTTCACCAGTTGCAAACAGAGAATGAGAGAGATGATTCTAAGAATAGTAACTTAAAATACACTTAAACCCTTTATTTAGTTTCTTCTAAGACCAAAGGTTAAAAGTACCTTTGACACCTAGTTCTATTGCCTGTGCTAGCCCTCAGGTAATAAAAGAACCAATGATATATAATAATGGGTCCCTCTGTGCCATGACACTGCATCACATCTATTACATACCTCAGGACTATCAAACGTACTTTTATGGGGAATTCAAAATCACTAATGTATGTTTTAAAAAATGCAGCAGCCACAACATCTTAAAGTGTTTTTCTTCATTCTTTCTCTCACAGTTTGGTTTTTTTTGTCCTTTAATGATTTATCAAATTATCTGTACACCATGAAGGTTTTATTTTCTTTCTAAAGAATGTCCATATAAAAATATCTAGTACTCTCACAGCTGCTCTTACACCTCGTTCATAAGTTTTCTCACCTCATCCCCACTTTCCTTAGTTCATAGGCCCCTCTGGAAAGTAAATTGCATATTGATGTATAGTTTTGATTGCTAATATCTCACACTCACTTCGTATGGGAGTAAAAAACTAAAGCAAAAAAAAAAAAAGACTAAAGCATCTCTTGAAGTAATCCTCATGTGATTTGATGTAAGCTAAGGAGCTGAACTTGTCTCTGTGATATTGATTTAATGACAATTAATACTGACAGTCTTCTCTTTAAAATTCTTAATACTGTGTAATGCCATGAAAATTTAGATGTTTATCTCTTTGAACTACTCACACATAATAACAATTCCTATTAATGCTAATGAAATAACATAATAACATAAATAATTGTGCTAATAAACCACAATTCTGTCATGTTTTGCTTAGAGTGGTGTATAAATGCCCTGAATTAAGCTTCAAAACACACATAGGAACTAGGTATGATTATTCCTGGCTTACAAATAGGAAAACAGGCACTGCAAGACTGGTTTGCAGAGTTTAGCATGCAGGTTTCATTCCAGAAAGTTATTACTGCAAGTAGTGGGATTTAACCATGTGCTTAAAATTTAACACATCCTAAACACTTTCCTGACTGAGGCCTAGGTGCGTGTCAGTAACAAATCTGTAACACACAACTTGGGCTGCCAGTCTCAAGCTCCTAGCCATTTGTGCAATGAAGGTAAGGAGTTGGCTTAATGTCTGCATATTCTATGCGTACATATTGTTAGGCAAGCAGTAAAGAGCATGAAAGGATAAAGTATGGCTTATAAAGTAAGCACTGTACCTTCTCCTTCGTTTGGAAAAATAGTAATTCAGATTTCTTCCAAAATCATATTCTTTCTCTCTGTTCTGTGTTCAACTCCCTATTCTTCCTCCTTTCTTTCAATCTCTTTAAAAGCTGCTAACATCAGCTGCTTCTTTGTGGATTTTGCTTTTTGCTTCATTGCCTACAAATTGCTCTAAGCTCTTCATTCCCTGTGAACCTGTTCAGCTGGAGCAGAACAGCTGTACAGCAGGCTGTTCCTAGTACACCTCTGGAAAATGTATAGGAAAATGATAACGAGCTATACAGACTAAAGTTTTTTGTCTTCTAAAGATTTGAGAGGGTATATATATTTATATATATTTAAACCTACATGCATGTAAGCAAATGTACAGCTGGGAAAGATAAATAATCACTGAAATACTGGGTACATTTCTCCAGAGAGTAAAAAGTCTACAATTCTCAGTCTCTGATTTATATCCCCCAGGGTGTCAGAGGATGTCTAACCATGTCAGCTGGAGTGGAAAAACACTGCATGTCAGCACGAGAAAGCTTGCTTGCTATAAAACAAATATCTTTTTAGTTCTTCACCTCCTTAACCCCCTCCCCCATACAAAGAAAACGTTCACTCAACTGACTCTCATTCTTTAACTTCTTAAGTTCAAAAGACAATGAACTCCAGTACTGACTTTACCTCAAAGATAAATATATTTTCAGAAAAAGCATGGTTGTTTTGTTTTTCTGATTTATTTAAGTAATCAAAACCAGTAAGATGAGAAACTTGAATACAAGTCTCTGAATAAAGGACAGACTTTTGCAGGGTAGGAGAGAGAATATGTGAAGAGGAATAGTTTTGAGTTTTGTTTGAAATTCTCCAAAAGAATGCTTCTAGCTGAAGAAAATCGACCCTGAGTTTCTGATCAAAAGCTCAAAGAAGGAGATGGAAAGGTTGCTACTGACTTCTAAGTGTTATGTCTAAAGGACCTGATTTAATCCAGGAATGAACTTCAGTTTCCTCTGACGTAGACCTGCTAGTTCAAACACATAACATGGGCAAGGCAAATCATCATTTCTAAGGGTGATGCTACTGCTGTGCTTTATGGGTTTACATGAACAGGTTGGATAAATCAAGCTACACTAATGGTGTAACACCAGTGACTGCAGTGGTGCTCTTAGCCTTAGAGGGGGTGGGTTCACATTTGCCAGATGTTTGAATATCTTCTGATATACTTCTTTACTGGCAGCTTTTGTTGAAACAATATTCTGATAGCCTTATAACATTCGGTAGAAAAGAAGCCTCTTTTTTTAAGCATTTCTGACTGTCTCAGAGGGAGAAACAAACAGGAAAGTAGCATCAGTGACTGACCCCAAATGACACAAAAATGATTCAATTCTGGCCCTTCAGTAATATCATAATACAATTTTTTTGTGCCCTTTTATTCCTTTTCTTCCTGTTCACTATTTGCTTCTCTAGATTTGAGGCAGTGCTCCGCTGCTGGCCTCTCCAGGCTGCCAGGGACAAGGGGGAGGAAGAGAAGGCAGCTACGCCCTCCTCCCCATACTAACCGATTACCCTTCATCCTGACAACAAAACACCTCAAACAGGGCTCTTATGAGATAAGCATGGGAGCAAAGGTAGCCTGGGGGCTCTGAGGGAGATGAAGTTTTATTTATGCTATGGCTAGATACCAGAATTTTTGGACATCCAGTACACCTGGCAGATCCTTGTGCTACAGACTTCAGCATGCCCAAAGTGTCCTTGGTCTGAAGAGCTCCATGAAGCCCTATTGATTCTTGTCTGAAATGTTTAATCGTGCTGGCATACTTGGAGGATCCTAAGAGACTCAAAGAGCATTAAAAGATTTTGGTATAGGCCAGCATTAATGGAAAATACAGCATTTCTAGAGCTGATGTCATCCAACACTCACACATAGGAGATCACACTACAATCTGAAAATCAAATAAAAGCCCAGAGCAAACCCCTGATAAAACACAAAATAATAACTGTGGGATGGCTCATTAACTTCCAAAGTTCCTAAGAGGTTGAAGATCTCTGAAATGTCTGTCCTTCTGCAGTGCCTGCGAGCCTGATATGAGATTTAATGAGTCCTCTGTATCAACACAGAAAGAAAGAAATGTTCTCGTTTCCAATTCATCTAGCTGTCTTTTTACCTCCGTAAAAATACAGTTATGCCAGAGATTTAAGTGCAATTTAACAGCACAGTATTCTGTTTCAATAATATGGATAAGAAGACCAGCTTTTTAACAGTTAAAAATGAATGCTTTTGTGCAGTAGAGAAAAAACTGCAAATTAAATTTATTCTAGAATCCATTTTTATTACTATTTTTCTCCAAGAAAAATAAAATCAATAAGAGGAAGGATTTCTCAATACAAGTTGCAGGTCTTAATGCTTCACCATTCAAAGTGTTGATGTTTACTTCACTAAATTCTAGCCCATGACAATAAAATCTTCTTAAGATGATGACCTACGTACTGATAATTCCAAACATAGCATGTTCAATATCTACTGTAATTGTACATACAGTTTGGTTTATTTTATATCTTACTCAGAATTACCTTGGAAGGTTACAATATCAAACCGAGACTAAAGAAATGCAAAAGCCTCCAGAAGCAAAGGGAACAAACTGTGTTAAGTTTAAAAAATTCTTTTGTAACATAACTGCTGTGGGGAAGGGCGTTAGGTGAACAGAACCTGTCAGTGTAGATGGAGAAGGATGCAATCATTTCAGTCCTTTTCAAAAATACTGAACCAGTGTTGCGGACATGATAGTATGGCCTAGATGGATTCCTCCTAATTTCCAGACTCCTGCTAAACCACTAAGCTGCCTCTCTGACCAAAAAGGACCAAAGAACTGGTGGGGTTTGTTTCATCTTCTTTGTAATAATCTGGCCATAACAATTGTCCTTCACACTGCATTATCAAAACCAAATTACTAAGTAAAACCAAATAGGAGTTTTGTGGGTTTGTTTTGTTGGGGTGTTTTTAAATCTTTTTTTCAAAGGTTTCCTTTTTAAAAGTGAAAAATTCAAAATTTCATCTGTTTTGAGGTCACTCAATACATTTGTGCATACAAAATTATTATTATTATTATTACTACTACTACTACCTAGAGCTTAAGGTTGATAAACTGAACAGAGACAATAAACCAGGAAAAGATAATATTATTATGGAGGGAAATTGGTTATTAAAATTAATGTATATCTGAGTCAGACAACAGTGTTTACACACGTACTGTGGTACATACTGGGTAGTTACTTACCCATTGAAAATCTTTTTTATTTTTGTTGCCAAGTAATTTTAGCATCAAGTTCTATTGCAGGAATTATGCTGACCCCAATGTACACTATCTGCCATAGGTTTCACCATTAGCTAAATGTTACTTAGCATTTGCACAAACCTGCAATTTAATCAACAGATAAATGCAAAAGAGTTTTATTGGTAATGAAACCCAGCCTAATAAAGACACAAGCAAGGTTTAAGAATGGAGGGTTTGTGAAAAGTCTTCTCATGCTACACTGCCCCCAAATAAACAATGAAATCTGAGACCTTGTTTAGGTAGGGAAAATTGTTTTCAGTCATCACAAGGCGGATGGGACCATTGCCTCCACTCAGTTCTTAGCGGAAAGGTTATACATTCTCTGGAAGATGGTGTAAGAATGTGGTATATATGACAACAATGGAGGGATTAACACAATATGTTTTGTGAAATACAAAGCCATAAAGTGAAATAAACTGGGGTTTATTTTGTTGTTTAGTTGGCTGGGTTTTGTTTACTTTGTTCACCTGTAATTATAAACTATTCAAAATGGTATTTGATGAACAGAATGATGAAAGCTACAACATACATATTCTAGCATATGTTGTCAACTCTTTCAGGATTAACTTGGGGAGACTGATTTCATCCTTGCAGTACGTGGGGCTGCGATAAGTTAGTATCATCTACACTCAGAAGTACCTGTCTGATGATTTTAACAAACAGCATGGATGTTAGGTGCTCAAGGCTGTAACAGCATTTCACTCGTTTCACTTGCTGTGCTGCCTACAACAAGTTAGCACCTGACATACCTAACCAAGCAACAGCAAACAGTTCATGGGATCCAACCAACAAAATAAAATTTAAAAAAAGCCACACCCTGGTGGCAATAACATTATGCTATTTATCTATTGCTGAATTAAATTTTCTTTCCCCCTCTTAGACTAAATTTACTGTCACTGTAAAATACAACCCTGTGTTTTCTATTCCTTACAAAATACTGTGGCTACATTTTAGGCTGTTAAAATCTCACAAATAATTTAGATATCTTTGGCATGAAATTTAGTTATCACAGCTTTAGTAAATTGCCTGTAAGTGCTTATGGTACATTAGCAGCTCTGGCATCATTGACAATCTGTATTATAAGAAAGGGCAAGTTTTTTCTTCCAAGTTGTCTAGTTACAACAAAACATCCTGAAATCTCCTATGACCTGATAGCAGAGTATTTTACATGAGTATCTGATGCTCTATGTTATACTTATATATCCAATAAAAGCCTCTTGATATATTCACCCAAAAAACATATAAGTTGAAAGATTCAACTTAACTCTTAAGTACATTCTTCCACATTCTTTTCCTTCCTATACATACACCAAAAGACAAGTCTCTCCTCTAGCTGTTGAGTCTTCCTTTAAGTTCCCCAGGACAGATTTAATACATTTTCAGCACTGTAAATCTCAGTCTCCTCCAGGAAGCTGCTCTTCCAGTGACTAAAAGTAAACATGAATAGTTACAGAATTCATATCATCATGTTCAACACTCTTATCTCATCTGAAGACAAAAGGATCCTGGAGTATATTCTCTTGGTTGTCACTTTTTCCATTCTTCAGCTCATAGGCAGTCTGCAAATTGCACATACAGTGGTAAAACCTCATTCTGCATCAGGTGGTAGAAACATTTTTTGAAGTACCTGCTTAATGAAAATTCCCTAAGTGTCCCTGCTTAACTGCTTTAAACCATCTTCAGCCACCTTGTAGTGATGTTACTGTGCCATAAGGAACAGTTGTTTCTAGAAGGTCAAACAGATGCTACTGAAGTTTTATAGATAGCGTTGTCATGGATATTACTAAATCCAATCTTCATTTTTAATTTATTTGTTTTTAATTCTACTAGTGTGCTTTTAATGTAAAAATCATTCTGAGATCATGCTGCTCAAGTGACAATGTGAGAAGGAGAAATGTATTTGCAGTAATGTACTGCTTAGTAAGACCTGTATTAATTCAATTGTAGAAGGCCTTCATCATGGCCAGTATACATGAGGAGAGGAGAGGAGAGGAGAGGAGAGATGAAGGAGAAAGAGAAGGAGAAGGAGAAGGGGAGAGGGAGAGCGAGAAGGAGAAGAGGGGAGAAGAGGAGAGGGGAGAAGAAAGAAGAGAGATGAATACTTCAGCTGGAAGGGACCTACAACTATCATCTAGACCAACTGCCTGAACACTTAAGGGCTGACCAAGTTAAAGCATGTTATTAAGGGCATTGTCTAAATGCCTCTTAAACACTGGCAGGCTTGGGGCATCCACCACCCCTCTAGGAAGCCTGTGCCAGTGTTTGACCACAACAAAATGCTTCCTAATGCCCAGTCTAAACCTCCCCTGGCACAGCTTTGAACCATTCCCATGTGTCCTGTCACTGGATACCAGGGAGACTATCTTCAGTATTTAATTTTTTAAAACAGTATCAGGAGTAAATCTAAAGGGATGATATTAACAAGTTACAAAATTTAAACAAGTGAAGGAAAATCAGTTCAAGTTAATTCTGAAAGAGATAAGATTGTGATGTTATTTTTATTCTTGTTTGTTCCTTTTTAACACTTCCATGTTAATATCATGTTTCATGATACTCTCATCTCTCGTGGTAGAACAGTTACAACTGAAAATTGCTAGATGTGCTAAAAACTATTCCAGCATATAAAAGGTCCTCTGTAGTAGACTAGAGACTCAGGAATGGTCACACCATCAAATCCGCTGACTGACTGATCATGCCAAAGTGATTTCCAATTGCTGAAGTGTTCACTTTCATTGTGTGTGAATAATGAGGGGCTGAATGTGTCTCTCAGAAAACAAAACTGTCAAGTCACTGGAGTTTGACTTTTCCTGATTTTGGCTTGAATGCCCTTTTTTTTTTTTTTTTTTTAATTNTTTCTTTTTAAATAATGTATATTTACTTGTATAAAACTTTCCAGGAATACCAGCAATTTGACTTCTGGCATGAACATGAACACAGGAAGGTCAATGAAAAAAAAAAATCCCTTCTGTGGAAATTTAAACTGACCAACCAGGAATATAAAACCTAATTAAAATACCCACATCTTGCACTGATCAAATGGAATCTATTCAAACTGACTAAGAGGAGGACAAAGGAAAATGTTGTTCTGCCATCTAATAGAGAAAAAAAGTTACTGACAGATAACACTGTGAAGGCCAAACTGTTTAATGTCTTTTTTGCATTAGTTTTAATTAAAAAGGTCAACAATGAGGAGGTGACTAGCATAATTAATACAAACAACAAAGGAATGATTTCAATTAAAAATACAGACAGAAAAGGTTAGAGAGTACTTAAGTAAATTAGTTTTCAGAACAGATGTGCCTGATGAACTGCTGCCTAGGGTATTTAGAGAACTGGTAAAGGCATCTCAGAACCATGTTGCCATCAGAAAAGCAGTTTGTGAAGGATACATGAAGTATCAATAAAATGGAAAAACCAAAACTGCAATACTCATCTTTAAAAAAGTAAGGAAGCAGGAACTTAGGAATAGCAAGTTTGTCTGTCAGCTATTAAGTCTCAGAAAGGTTCTGGAGCAAATGAACAGCATGAGTTGTAAGTAGCTGGAAATACGAAAAGGAGGTAAGGAACAGGCAAAATCAATTAGTTAAGTATTAGTCAATCCTTTAAGAACCAATCATGTCAACAGAATTAAATCTCTCCACAAAATGGTAACAGGCCTTGTGGAGAGGTGAGCTGCAAGCAAGAGAGGCAAGCTGTGAGCAAGGATGTTTATGTAGCTCTTACCTCATAGAAAATTCTCAAACATACAAAAAAGAGAAAAAGGGAAAGCTTGTCTAAGTGGTACTAATACAGTGTGGGTGCAAAACTGATTGGATAATTGTACATATAGTGTAAACATGACTAAGCTATTGCTAAAAATTGATTTTTTTTTTTTTTTCCACTAGCAGGCCTGTTTAAAGTTTTAATAATAGTGTGAGTGATGGAGAGAGTGCTTACTGCATCTAAAGAAGACACATAACTGGGCCTGCCACTGTGTTGGAAGGCCAGTTAGAATGCAAAATTCTAAAAGGCAGGAAGCAATCTGTACAAATGCAAGATATAGAACAATTTTGTGGGTAGAGGTGTTTCAAGAAAAAATGGGGAGATCCAATCTGGAAATAAGTTAAAAGTGTCTTTCTTTTGCAAGAAACACATCCTTGGACATATAAAACTGAAAACTACTTGCAGGATACAAAAGAGAAATCTTGTGCTTTGCTCCAGTTTTGGGAAAATCTGGGATGGATTGCTTCTGTCCTGTTTTGTGCAGCTCAAAGAGATACACACCAACAGGAGAAAGTCCAAAGGATAACTATCATGAGTCTGACTAACAAGGAAAGATCTGAGATTGTTAAAGCTAAAGAAGAGGAGGCTAAAGATAAAGATGATAGCAATATTTTAACATATGAAAGGCAGATCTGAAGAGGAATGTCTTGTCCATGATAAAGAATTAGTGAAAATAAATTGTAGCAAGATGCTGAAAACCTTTCTAACAGTAAGAAAGGTTACTGTAATGCTAAAACAGATTGGTAAGTGAGCTTTGGAGTTCCTACAGGTGGGTGTCTTTTAAGAAACAAACATCTGTCAGGAATGACCTAGGTATAGTTGATCTTGCTTTGGAAGGGACTGGATCATCAACCATATTTCTTTTATCCTGATTTTTTTTTCAGTTAAAATTCATAAACACCACCCCCCCCCCTTTTTTTTAGAGAAAGTCCTGTAGTCCTTTACACATATAACCTGCCAGAAAAACTACCTGTATGTTTAAGAACTACTGTAAATCATTTCTGCGGAGTCAAGCCCTCGCTGCTGTAATGCCATAGGTAGCTAGCTATATCTGAAATGATAGAGAACTCTGGAATTCTTTGCTATTTTCTCAACCATTACTTGATCAGACCATTTGTTTTCAGACTGGAGAATAAATCAGTTTCAGACAGATTCAAATTTCACTGAAAAATTGAAAGAGTGATTCAAATATGGTATTTTAAAGCTCATGCATACAGTTTGAATATGAAACTCAAAAATGAGTATAGGAAATTCAGCTATGAAACTAGAAATTATTACAAAAGCTGATGCTATAAAAATACTTGCACAGACAGAATGATGTGATAATGAGCCATACATCAGAAAAAAATTATAGCAGACAATATGAATGGAAAGCATACTTAAACTCAAAAGGACACCTGTGCCAGTGTTAAAAATGATTTATTACTTGAATTGCAGGTCAGAGCAGACAATACATGCCTACAAGAATAAACCAAGAAAGGGTCTCCTTCCACTCAAAATTGGACTATTACATGCATTTCTAAATCACTGTATCATCTAGTGCAGTAAGATTAACTCAAATTAGCATACTATAAACAGCACCATTAAGAAATTTAAAGGCTTTGACTAAATGAAGAAAAATTAAGCTAAAGTCATCACACAAATCTTAATTAAGGCTGCTGTCTTTGAAATACAAAAGGAAAACAAAAACACAACCCTTGAACAAGTTGCTGCTATTCTCATGCAAGTTGATCAAAAAATGTATTGTAGCTCTGTTGGCAACTAGTAAATCAACAGTTACATCACCCAGGTCAATTACAAAATAACCCTTTTTTTGTGTGTGAAACCTATACTCTCTCTGGCTTCACTTTCTCATCATTACTCCAGTATTATAATGACTACATAAGTAATATATATATATATATGTAGTCATACAAACAGGTTGAAGCAGACTGATACATGATGGTACAGCATACCATTTCAGAACATTAATTGCATACCACAAAATTTCTGTTTTAATTTTTTTTAATCATGTTGGTATTTTTTATTAAAGACTATTGTTATGGGTTTGTGTGGCACGGTTTTCCTTGGTGGCAGGGGAGGGGGGCTGCAGAGGCGGCCCCTTTAAGAAGCTGCTGGAAAAATTCCCCGCGCCAAAATGTCGGACCCACCAAAATGTCGGACCCGCCTCTAGGAGGGGAGTGACGGTGGTAGCGCCTCTGGGAGAACATATTAAAGAAGGGGAACCGGTAGTGTGGGGCTGGGGAAACCTGAGAGGAACATCTCTGCCGATACTGGAGTCAGTGAAGAAGGAGGGGGAGGAGGGGCGCCTGAGGAGGCTGATGGCCCTGCAGCCCGTGGTGAGAAGGCAGGCTGTCCCCCTGCAGCCCATGGGGGTGAACAGTGGAGCGGAGGCTCCCGAAGATGGCCGTAACCCCATGGTAAAAACCGCGCTGAAGCAGTGTGAGACTGGAGAGCAGCCCGCGGAAAGGACCCGCCCCAGGGAAGTTCGGGAAGAACTGAAGCCCGCGGAAAGGATCCGCACCAGGGAAGTTCGGGAAGAACTGAAGCCCGTGGAAAGGACCCACGCCAGGGAAGTTTGTGAGGAACTGCAGCTCACGGAAAGGAACCACGTTGGAGAAGTTGGTGAAGGACTGTCTCCCGTGGGAGGGACCCCACGGTGGAGCAGGGGACGAGTGAGGAATCTTCCCCCTGAGGAAAGGAGCGGCAGAGACGATGTGTGGTGAGCTGACTCAACCCCCATCCCCTGTTCCCCTGCGCCGCCGGCGGGAGGAGGTAGAAAGCACCAGGAATGGAGCTGAGCCGGGAAGGCGGGAGGGGTGGGGGGAGGTGTTCTGATGTTTGGTTTCCCTTCCTAATACCCTTGTGTTTTGTTTTTCATTTGATTGGTAGTAAATGAAATGGATTTTGTTTTCTTCCCCAAGTTGAGCCTGTCTTTTCCCCGTGACCATAAGTGGGGAGTGATCCCTCCCAGTCCTTGTCTTGACCCACGAGCCTGCCTTTGGATTTTCTCCTCATCCCAACGTGGCCAGGCGAGGGGGTGGGGGGGTGAGTGAGCAGCTTCGTGGTGCTTTGTTACCAACTGAGCTGACCTGAAACCACGACAACTATCAACACATTTTTAATTTTTAACTTAAGTACATAGTATCTATTTTGAGAATATTTCAATCATTTCAAAATTAGCAGACAATATTTTGTGACTATGCTCCATAAAATTTATTAGAATGTTCTCCTGGATAAGAAAGGCTCAAAAAAAGTCAAATTCTGTCTTTTAACTTTCTATCTTATTTTTTTTACATATTTGAAACATTCACATGGTAATATCATGCAAACCTTACATTTAAGAAAAATTTTGTGGCAAGAAAAGAGAAATAGAATAAAATATCATAGTCCTGTCTAAACAGATGGCTTGAATATTCATTACCCTGAAATTAGAAAGGATTATTCAGAAAAAATAACTATAAATCCTACAAATGTGACAAGGCGACTTCAGAAATAGGTAAGGACATACACTGGATTCCAGGTTTCTCATTGTCCCTAGATTCCCTATCCAATGCATTGAGTCATGAAGAGGAAGCAATGTCCCACAGAGGGTGAAGAAAATTCCAGGGCATTTTCTGAACCAGGGAAAATGGATAGACTTCAACCCAGATAAAAGAGAGTTTCATGTCACATTAAGGATTTTTTTCACTCAGGATTGAAGAACCTGTGGTAGCAAAGGGTTTAGCAGCATCCCTAATTCTCAGAGTTGCATCAAAGCACCCAATACAGACTGTGAGGACTGCAGACTGCCAACCTATTCTCTCTTTGTGGCCAGTTACAAAGTTTTTGTAGCAGTACAACCCTACCCCCCACGCCCCCACCGACAGGAAACAAAAGTTCTCCAGGCAGGGAGGAGGGGGAAACAAAACCCCAAACCCTAGAGGCCACAGGTTGAAAACTGAACTGGCCAACCGAGATGTGCCAGGTACACTGAAGCGACCTTTTGGCCAATAGGGATTAAGATGACCACAGTTCAGATTTGACAAGGGCATAAACAGAGGCCCACCAGGGGACATTTTGGGGAGAGAGAAATATGTCCTCCTTGGAGCGGTGGATTTGCAGTCAGGGACTCTCCTCTTGGGTCGGGATGCCACCCTGGGTGACTCCTGCAAGTTGAGAGCCCTCATCTTTTGGATGAGTGATATGTGTATTTTGAGTCGTCATTTCTAAACCTTAAGAATTCTTGAGTCAGCTGTGTAGTCCTAATTCCCTTTACATCATTGAGCCTGTGGTTTACAAATGTTATCAGAGTTCTAACTAGCTTTTTACTGAAGAATAAATCTGAGTCTTAACACCCGTTGGATTTGATTGTGCTTGCCTCTGTAACACTCTTCTGCTGGGACTTTTGTTGAGACCATTTTCTTTATGACTTTAAGAGTTGAAGCTTCCCTGAAGAAGAAAACAAGTGAACGAGTAATGTGACTGTAAACTTGAATTATTCTATGTAGGTTAACTGGTCTTGCTGAATCTAGATCAGAGAACATGTGAAAATATGCTCCAAAACACAATGACTTTTTAATATTCTGCCACGGAAAAAAGGATAGCCCCTATTGTATCCTTGACCAAAATCACATGAGAGAAGACAGGAAATTAGGAGCAATCTCTTTACATTTTTTCTATATATCTACAATTTCCTTATATTTACCATTATAAATTATCATGCCATAAGACTACTACAGAAAGATCATGTTCAACAGGTGGTAAATCTTATCAAAGAAAATACCTGATACTTAAGATACAGTGATAATCAGCTCTGCTGTATAGGCAAGCCTATGAAATTCAACATATTTTGTTCTGCACTGATCTACATCAATATAATGTTATACTGAGTTCCTCCTAGTCAAATACCTGATAAATGAATCAGTTACAAGAAGCAATTGAGTATAAAGCAAGCCTCTGAACAGGTTTCCATTGCATTTGTCACTGCAATAAATGAATAAATCTTTCAAATCACTACTTCTGGTGCATTCCCAAAAAACCCTCATCATGAAACACGAATTACAGCATTCTGAGATATAGAAGGTTGCTTCTTGACAAACAACAAGCATGCTAATTGTCTTGCTTTGCCTTTCATCCTCAGTAATTACTTTTGTTCCATATGGTGACAAGCTAAGTGCCTTCTATTTGCGTGTAAAAAAAGCAGCTTGATCTTCTGATACCAAAACTGCCCACATTTTGTGTCATGCAAGAAGTTAGATTACCAAATCAAGTGCAGTTGTGTGGGCTTTGCAATATCATGACAACTTTTGCTAAAATTTTCCTTTTTCACTATTACAGTTGGGCCCAGTACAGATAAAAATAGTGGAAAAGACAGTATTAAAGGAATGTTTCTTATCTTTTTACAGGATTGCTGGGATTCTCATTTCTCTGTACCCTAGTTAGAGTAACAGGTACTGACCATTCAGAAAATCAGGTCCATTCAACAACCAGTTCTGACTCTTGCCTGTGGAGCTGGTAGGGGCAAAGGCAAGAGCAAAAAAAGCAGGTATGTTAGGCCAGTTGATAATAAAACAACAGTGCCCCCTACTCCTGAAGCTTCACCCTATGCTTAAGCTACTTTAAGTTTGTCTTGCTGCGGAGACCTATTTATCTGCTTCTTGCCTTCCTCACTGTTACCAAAAATGGAGCTAAAATAGTAAGAATAAGAAAATTTTGAAAAAATCCTCGTGCATACAATAACCAGTGAAAAGCCTTTTTATGCTTACTGTAGTGTTTTATAAACAAAGGGAGGAAACTGCCACTTTTGGGCCTTTCTGTCAGGAAAAAAAAAAAAAATGCATGTTAAAAGTCTAAACCACCATTTTCTTAAGAGCTAAACTATGGTCAGCATAATTTCAGCTAATTCCTAGAGCAAATAAATTTTACCCAAATTATTTACTGCAAGTCTGGAATACAGACAGATCTCCCAAAGGCTAATTTAATTTCCCCCAGCTTAACTCGCTCTCTAAAACCCACACAGCTTTGAACAAGGATCTCAGGAAACAAATTGCTAAAGTATGAAACAGCTTTATTAAATCTTTGTAATCATGGCCACCACTTAGGTAGAAAGAACATTCAGGAATACGCCAATGGCTTGCTGTTAAGGTACAGTTAAACTACTGAACTTGAAAATCTCTTCATACAAGCTTTTCTTTAAAATAAAACAAACCCCTGAAATTATAATATTATCCCAGGCTATTTTATTTTATTTAGAATTAAAAGCTTAGATATCAACATTTGCTTGTGAGAGGAACAACCAAGATACTGAGATCGAGTTAAAGTAGGCAGCTAGTAAATTAAAATAACTTGAATATGTGTCTTGATAGGCAAACAGGGCTTAAAGAGTAAACATGGTGAAATATTGAAGATAAAGAGTAAATTTAAGGCTTACCTTCTTTGTAATATAACAATCTAAGGAGTAAAAATAGTATGCAAAGAAGGTTATGTAATTTGGCAGTTATGCCATTTTAAAATAACACAAATTTCATTTTCACCCTATAGCTCAGTTTACAAACTACCATATTAGTAGATATTATACCAACTTTCCCCTAAGCTAAACCTGAGCACATTTTTCACCTTTCAATACAGATACAGCCTCTAACTATTTTCCATTAGCAGCTACCCTCTCCCCCATCCAAGTGTGTAACTCTCAGACAAACACGCACACACAAAAGAAACTTCTTAGACTTTGGAAATGCAAAGATCAGACCATTACTCTGGTGTTTTGAAACCCTCAAAGCTAATTTCTTGGCTGAAAAGGCAACCAGAACATACTCTGAGCACAGCACCAGGGAAAAAAAAAATATTTCTCTATTTTTTTTCAGTCTTCATCTTGTAAAATTACATTATTCAATTACGACTCCCAGGAAAGAAATTCACATAAAATGAGACCCCTGACAGGGTTTAACAGGTCTCCTTAAAATCATCACAGGCTTCTCCTAAACAAAGGGTGTAACTGGAGCTACCATATCTGAACTTAGTGCTAATGGTTTTCATCTCTTGCACTTTAGGGCTAAACTGAATATTTTATAGAGAATCAGTATAGGAAACTCTTGAGGGAAAGCAGCCTAAGAGATTCTTACAAATCAATGTTTCCTTATGTATATTTATTTTTCTTCACAATGCTCTCAAAAATGGCAGATTTTTTTTTAAAGTCAAAGCTTCTCTTCTTCCCTTAAATAAAAGGCCAAAAAAAGAACAGATTGTGAAGCCATTATATTCATGAAGAGAAAAAGAGAGGTTAATTCAAAATTCTATGGTCTGTTGAACCCAATATCCGCACGTTCCCCAAAGCAACAACAAACGCACCACGGAAACTCAATCAAGGCATCAAACCCACTCCAGCAAATGTGTTGTGCCAACCCTTTATTAATGTTGCCTCTCAGGGAAATTCTATATCAGCATGAACTTGCTGAAAATATTTTTCACAAATTCACGTTACACTATTTCCTTGACATTAAATGCCAAATACGGCAAATTAGGAGAGGCCTGAGAGAGGGGAGATATTCAAGGATGAGTTCTGTTCACAGAACTGATCTGATCAACAAACTGTGCAAGTACATTCAGAAAGGGTTTAATACGCTGACATCAGCTGGTGGAGACTTTGTCAGGTTATAGATAAGTTGTCCTTGTGAAGAGAGCTTATGTTGACTCATTTTCCTGTATTCCTCTCCATGCCAATCACAGGAACAGGAGTGAAATATTGGTGAACGAACATAGCTGAATTAAGCCATTCAGCACAAGAGTATGGAGCTTAATTATGTCCCCTTGCATCTTTTCCTACTGCCACATAATAACACCATTGTCCTTGCTGAAGAATTCCCTTTCATGTCTCAAGGATCTCTGCCAACTTAGTTGTGAGAGTCACACTGCGTGCCCAAGTGGAAATGAGGGGATCTCACGTCTTCAAATGTATCCCTTCACCCTCTTTTTGGCAATTGAATTTGAATGCAGTAAGCACTGCTGAACACACCGACAAAGCTCATTTGGTAGGTGCCTCCACAAAAAAAGATGTTGTTTTACAATTTGTATGCAAGCTATATGTATGTCATCTAAAATATGCATGCTAAATGCATGCTAACTGCATCTCAGCCTCACAACTTTAAAGTACAAATCTGAGGTGATAACACAAATGTCCACTTTCATAGATGAACGGCTGCAGTAGGTGGGAGGGGGAGGAAGACAGGAAATACTTTCCATAATGTGACCTAATTAAAACTGTAGATTATATAGGAAAATGATAGCACAAAATTTCAGATATTAAACACATATTTTTTAAAGATTCAAAATCATGTTGTGATGTGACTATTCATTTGCAGGTTTTGTGAGACGAGGGAACATTAGAAGAAATTTCACAGGAATTTTCTGTAATGCCAGTGACTGAATCGCTCTGA
>VYZV01043993.1:56163-80049 GCA_013401275.1 Pandion haliaetus | reverse complement strand
ATAGAATTCTGTATTCATTTCTTTAAATGTCTGCACTGAAAAATCAGCTCTTGGCATGTGTCATGCAGCTGGGACAAAACCAGTCTGTAATTTCATTCAGTGCTCCAGTTGGATTTGATTTCCTAACACCTCCCGCAATAAGGACAAACTGTTGTTTTTGCAGAAGTGTAGGCAACTAACCCTACAGAAAGACTCTAAAAACACACTGGTTGGGAGTGGAGGAAACTGTGAAATGCACAAGCCAACAGTTTTATTTGGTAATAAATTCAATCTTTTGGCATAATTGCCATATGGCACATGGGGGTTTTTTTTATGTTTACCAGTTTTTCATTAGAAATTAGTGGTTTTCTTTTGTTTTAAAAAATCCCTTTATTAGGGCAAACATGCTTCTGTTACTTTCCTTTAAAGCCCAAGGGTCTGTCAAAGGTAAGCGCATATTCACAATATCCTGCTAGGTGGATGTATATTTTGTTCAAAAACCTTTTAAGAAGAAAGCAATATCCAGATGAAGATGGACCAGAACTGGGACTGTAAATTAAATCAAACACATAAAAAAAAAGAGATTTATAGCACATTTGCTCCTTCAATCTACAGCTCATTTATTCTAAATACCTCTTCCTAATGAGTAATTTTCTGGATGTCACCACAATTTACTAGGGTCAGCATCCAAGTGTAGTACAAGCAACATATTTAAATTAGTTTATTTGGTCAGGAAAGAGCAATATAACCTGGCATAGATCAAGAAATTATTAATTTGGCTCTACTCAGGGACAAAAACATTGCTGCTGCAATAGAGAAGCAGCAAGCTGGAAGTAAAGTAACCTTTTTGATTGCACAAATGAGATTCCTGAAAAGGTGCTGAATAAATATGGAACTAGCATCATTCTTCCAAGGAGGATATTAGGGTTCCAGCTGCTAACTTTAAGTGTTTGGATTCAATTGTGACAAGTATGAACCAGGATCCAGGCTAATCTGCACGCATCAGGCAACTTGGGTCCCTGCTGAGAAAAATCCTGCCCCTCAGTTCTTACTCCCTCTTTGCACACAAGGTGCTTGAGACCCTTTATCAAATTATTTCCATGTGGTCCAAGGAGGGAGAACAAAGACAGGAGAGTGAGACAGCTTTCAGTTTCTGACTCTCCCTTTCTACAGGCCAAAACCAGGAAAAAGTATCCCAGGCTTAATATTGAGTTTTTTGCTACCAGTTTCATCGTGTATTATGAAACTACCATTAACACAGGGGCCTAGGTTTTCCCTGCACTGGAGAGAAAGTGCAATTAAAAAACTTTTAATTAGGAAGCTGTCCTGTTAATGCTAAGAAGGACAAAATCTTATAGCCTGATGAATTGAAGAAAAGTATTATATGATACCATACATCTGTAATTCCCCATTCATGGCTATTCAGCATCTTAACAGTAAGGAAGCTATTTCTTTAAAAGAAAGCATGAAAATACTTTAGGTAAAATCATAACTATCCTAATTTCTTAATTCAGTGGGAGTTTTGGTATGTGTTAAACTTGCAGTAAAAATGAGTTATGAAAATAGCTGTCATACAGGCCATTTTCAAAACATGAATAATTCAAACAAGTTCCTAATTTTTTTCCTCAAAAAATATTAAACTCTGTAGCTTGTACAATTAATGCAGCTGAAATAGTGAGACTTTAAAAGCAGCCACTTATTCTATACAATAACATTTCATTGGAATTTTTATTGTGTTTATTTTCATGGATCTCAATAGACAATATATCCTACACAAGGAAAAAATTTAATCCATTTTACCAACAGTGCACAGTCAAAAGAGAGATGGAGTTTGCACTTCACATGTTGTGAATGAAAATTAAGAATATATGTAATAAGCATCTCTAAACCTTAATGAGTTATTGAGCTGTGTGTCTCCTAGTGTGTCAGTGATTCTTTTTAATTTATTTTCTAATTTCTACACAACTTTTCTGTAGGAAAAGAAAGCCCAAATGAAATTGAAGTGAAAATAGACAATGAAGTAAAATTAATAAAAAGCAAATGCTATTGAAGTTAAAACCACATTTGCCCCAGGGTAAATGCATGGCGAGAATCAAGCCAGGAGTGACTATGGCACTGAAACTCCAGCCAGAATTGTCCCTAGGACTTCCAGAAAAGAGTGCGTCTCACAGCTATTGTCTCCAGAGGCACACACGCATACAGAGGCAGGAATGATAGCTACTGCTTATAATACTGAACATTTTTTAAGCATCGAAGGCAAATAATTTTATTTTGCCTCAAGATTAGATGAAGGAACTCAAACAAAATATGTATCTTGTCCTCGCAGTTCTTCCAGCAACCACAATTTTAGCAAAACCATCCTAACTCAGAATTTGGATGGAAAACATCTAAGTAACAAAGAGAAGTCAGAAAGAAGTATGTGTATATGGGATAGAAATACAAATACAGTCAGACAGATTAAAAAAATATATAAAAGATTGTAAACAAAAGCTGTGGACCAAAGATTCTGTTCAAATGAAGGGCAGCGTTTGGGAAACCACAATTAGTTCCCTCTTCCATCACAGGCTTACCGTGTAACTTCTGCTAAATGGCTTCGGGCAAGCAAATTCATTTGTGGGCCTTTCAGTCCTAGAGCTGGAAGTCACCTCTACCCATAAAACAACAATTCTTATTATGTTTAACATGTTCATGTCTTCCAGATCCACAGTGACAGCACTATCACATGAGAGTTCTGCTGCTTAACCATCTTTGCCACTGAAAAGCTTTTCTAAATATCCAACCTAAAAAATCCTTCCTTCTATTTCAAATCAGTATTTTTTGCTTAACTAAGTTGGCTTACTCACACTCTCAAGTGACCTTAGTATAGAGATATACCACACATGAGCTGAGCTACATCAACGAAACATGTCTAATTATACTTCAATTAACATTGGCTAAGGGTACTCACACAATCTGCTACTGAAGCTCAGAGGATGTGTAGTGACCATGAAACTTCTGTAATTCAGTCGTAAGTCTGACCTGGGCATGAAATCCAGTCTCTTGCCTTCTCAGGACTGAGTGCCTCTTCTCTAGTCCATCCAAATCCATGAAGGAGGCTTGCTAGTAGGAGGCTTGCAGTTTCAGTAGTAAGCACTCCTGGATCACACCTAAGAAATCTGGCACTGCACATGAATAGTTATTGCTGTTTCATCTAACAGGTTAGGGCACATATTCTGAACTGGGCTGAAGCCATTTTTCTTGAAAGGAATCAAAACGATGAGTGTTTCCCACTCTGCCAGGGAGATATGTTATATGACAGATAATGCATGTTATATGACCTATACAGTGAAGTGGAATACAAATAAGAAAAGCTTAAAGTAATAGTACCATTTCACTACTACATCACTGCTGCATTCAGAAGAGAGGGACAAATAAGAGGTGGTTGGAAAAGTAGGCTAATGCTCTGGAGTCATCAACTTAGAGATGACAGCAGTGCTCAAAGAGCTCTTACATACAGTCAGGTGGAATCACTAAACCAAAAATTAAAAAAAAAAAAAAAATCACTCATTTCCAAAATGATTATAAGGTATTTGTTGTCATTAACCCAGAAATGCATACCACCTTGCCACTGCTTGTGTGTGGTACAGTCCTGCAGTCCTGTAGCTACAGCACGACCCTGCAAACCTCAGTAGAGCTCTGCTGGCAAAATATCAGTAAAGACTTCCTAATAATACCAAGTCTGCCAGACTTGACGATGATCTCTTGACAAGAATGGCTTAAACACACTTAGCACATATGAGAAAGATTCAGTCAGACTCCTAGAAAGTAGAGAGCTGCAAAGAGCAAAAAGTACTGGGTACAGAGACAGATGCCTTCTAACATCTTGCTTTTATTGATCCTGAAATAAGTTAAATCTCCGGTGAAATTGTACAATTCTAAAAAGTTGGAGTCCTAAAAAATTCTGACAAATAAAAATGAAAATTTATGTTCCCAGTCAAAGATTAATACAAAAATCTAGTCCCTCCTTTCATTTTTTCTCTACTTAGTATTCACTACATATATGGCTATGCCAGTTAAATGTGATCCTTAGCACTCAGGCTAACTTAACAACTTATTTACTCCTACATCATGAGTATCTGGCAAATCCAACTTCCTAAAGTATGTTAAGTTGCTTTTATGAGCAACTTAACTTAGCAATGAAGAGAAGTTATGCACCTTCACAGGCTTACATGGAGATCCTGCCTGCTTACACACCTTAAATCTCTTCAGTAACTGCATAAAAATACAGGCACTCAGGTCAGGAGAAATAGTTCAGTAGTCATTGAGTATTAAAGCACAAGTTAGATGGCGACATTAGAAAATTTCTCCTAAATACCCCTTTCAGAAAGATAACTAAAAGACTTTCCACAGCCATTTATTGTGATAATACACAGACCTCAGCAGTTAGACAAAGGCCCTCAGTGTGATATCTCAAGTCATGTCACAGGTTTCTGTCTTTTTGCTCACGGCTGTCCACTGGGAGATAATTTTTTTTCCTTTTTTTCTTATTGCTCTGCTACATTTCAAAACAGGTGAATGAAGAAAGATGTCAGTATTAGAAGGAGGTTTAGTATGTTTTAGAAAGGTCTCTTCTTGAGCCTATTAGCTCCTATCACTGAGGTGGCCATAAAGTTGCTGCTGAAAGAATGCTTTCATTATATTATCCATATTATACTACACACATCAAATATACACATAAGCATATGTACACATTTTTGCACTAATGTTATATGCAAATGTTACATAAAAATAAACAACAAAAAATCAAAAGAAACTACTTGAAAAGAAAATATGCTAACATTATTTCCCAAAACATTTAAAGAGGAATCAGAGCATTAAGAAACACGTGTAGCTACTCATGGAAATCATCATAAAAAGTAATTACTAGCAAGGGCATCTAGGTATTTGTGAATGCATCTCTGTGCTTTTCTTTTAAAAATCATGATTCCAAGCCAGCCGATGGACTAATGTCTGTATGTGCTGGTTACATTTTCATAGATCAGTTTGCCTTTTCTGTGTGTGTAAGCCATAAGGAAAGCATATTAAGGTTAATCTTGGTACCATTAAGAGTCACATAATAAAACAACATCAGCTTGCAACATGTATTAGAAGGTGGTGGTGGAATTTCCAGTCAAAGCACTAGCTTTTGGACAAATCTGAACTCACTGGTTCTGCCAATGTTCTCAAAGCTTCTGCAAACATTATTTAAGTTTCATAAACTTGGTGATAAGTAGTATAAAAAATATAGAGAGCAAGGGAAGAGAAACTTCTGAGTAGAATTGTTAAATGATTAGTACAACATCTTATAGTAACTTAAAGGAAAGTTAATTAAAATAGTGGCTCCTTATTTCTTACAAATTCAGGCTGGGATTCTCCTGATCCCAAGACAGACCTTGGACAATTTTTCACTGGTAGTTAAGACAAAATAACAATCCTGAAACCCCAAGGTCAGTGAAGAAGGAGGAGGAGGAGGTGCTCCAGGCGCCGGAGCAGAGATTCCCCTGCAGTCCGTGGAGCAGAACACATCTGTGCAGATATCCACACTGCAGCCTGTGGAGGACCCCATGCCAGAGCAAGTTTATCCTGAAGGACTGCAGCCCATGGGATGGACCTATGGTGGAGCAGGGGGAAAATGTGAGGAGGAAGGAGGGGCAAAGAAGAGCTGTTACGGACTGATCACAACCCCCCATTCCCCATCCTCCTCCACCACTAGATGGGGGGGAGGGTGGGGGGGCGGGGGGGGGNGGGGGCGGGGGGGGAGGAAGCTGTTGTTTTAATTTGTCTTTGTTTTTCACCATCCAATTCTATGTTAATTGACAATAAATCAAATTTCTTTCCTCCCAGTTGAATCTGTTTTGCCAGTAACGGTAATTGGTAAGCAATCTCCCTGTCTTTACCTTGACCCATGAGCTTTTTCATCTTATTTTCCTTCTGTCCTGCTGAGGAGGGGGAGTGAGAGAGCCGCTAGGTGGGCATCTGGCATCTGGCTAAGATCAACCCACTATGCTTCACACACTGAAGATTTTAACACATTTAAGGTCCTGCTTCTGAAGACACAGGGAAGAGTCTCAGTTTCAACAGAGCTCAACAGTTTCACTCCCAGAGCAAACTCAAGCCCAATCAGGATCAATAAGCTACATACTCTTCTGCCTCCTTTTTCTGAGGTCTTGATCTTACAGGCACTCTCAAGAACCTTTAGCAGATCGAGGTCTATACAGAATGCCACTGTAAGTACCACTTCAAAAATAAAACCTGGCTTCAGGAAGAACCATTCGTCCCAATTATCCAGTAGTTCCAGCACTAATGTAACATGTGAGAGGACACTGTTCAATTGTCTTTCAAGACTATTCCAACTCCTACTGCCAAGTAAAATGCCATAGCCATAAGGCTATGAGCTATGATGGGGTATTTTTCATTCCTGTTGCTGAAACTGTACATGATGATCCATAAGACACCCCCTTCTCCCTGCTATTATCTTGCTTAAATAGCTCTCTCCTCATTGCAATAAATTTTGTGGTTTCCGCCCCAGACAAGGCAGTCTCTCTGTGTGCTACATGGGTGGCTACAGATCCAGCCAAGGTTCAGCCTCAGAGACTGACACGCATGCAAGAGTTTGGCATGGCAATGCTCAGGATACAGTCCTTGCTTCCTTTTCACATCTCAGCATGACTGCTTGCTCCACAACTTATATTAGAAAAATAAGCACTGTTGTAAGTTTAACGATGTCTTTGCCCTTCACTGACAACAGATTATGTTTGTTAAAGGTTTTTTTTGTTTGCTATTGTTTTACATCTAGTTTCCAGCACTAGCTGTTCTTATACACTTCTTTCCCTTCAGCTGAGCAAAAAAGCTATATTAGTAGCTTGAAAAAAAACAAAAATGCTTCTTATTCATTTTCCTCCACTGCCTGGGAACCAGATTTATGAAACACTGTGAAACAGATACAAACTATTTTATATTACAGAATTTTCCCCTCCTCCACCACAGACCCTGCATTTTCTTTTAGCACTGGAAGGGGGGTAAGTCTGTTTATGTGAGCCAGGGCACTCCTGAAAACAAGATTATAAACCTCAAATGGCTACAGCAAAGAAATATTTATTTTGTTTAAGATAAATGGAGAAACTCTTGGATTATAACTAGAGTCATATGTTATAAATCAGCTTATTGTATAACACAGCCTTGGAACAATCACTGTTCTGGGACACAGCCTTCTACTACATAGTGAAACTTCCGCAAAACCAGCTACAGACTATGTTGCTAATAATGAAGATTGAAAAACTACAAATGCTTTTCCTTCCTTCTTTCTGGCCCTTTTTAAATGGCTTTGGGCCTAACCCTTAGGAATTACACAAGCCAGACATAAACTAAAAGCTATCATCTTGAAGGCTAAACCAATAGGAATTTCTTTTATGCCCTTTCCTGTACCAGTGCTTTCTCTGCTATCATTAACGTATTATCTTCCATTAGTGGAGCTTATGGTTTTCGTGCTGTGAGAACCTAAACTCCAGGCAGAAATGCTAAGATGCTACATCTGCAGGATGGGACTCTCCTGTGCTTGTTAATAGTGTAAAGAAAAAAGCAGTACCAAATCTCATTATCATCAGAAGGGCAAGACAGTGTCAAGAATTAAAAATAAAAATAAAAAAAATGGAGGGTCCTCACTGTCAAAACAGGGGCAGTTAGATACCTTGAATTTTCCACCACTCTAGACACGTCAATCAAAGATAACATAATGCAAGAATATCTGAATGACACTTCAAGCTGCATTCATAAGCAACCTGCCTCATTCAAAGTCAATGAGGAGACAGGACTTACAAGCCCACACTGGAAAGTTATTGAAATGTAACTGACATCTCAAAGAAACAGTGTCAACGGGACAGCATGACCCTGTGCTGAAACACTGCAAGGTTAATCAAAGTTATGGCAGTCAGGAGCTAAAGACCCTACCTTAGATTGAATTCTTGTAGTCACAGCAGTGACTGGGCCACTATCTCCTTTCTTTTCACTTCCTCTCCCACTGACATTTGCACCCCAAGTTTGTATCATTTGTCCATTCTCCTTTTGGTTTTATTTTAGAAAGATACTGGTGGATGTCACCTGAGAGAAGGTTTTATACATCTGAGTAACAATAGGTCTCCCTTTTCTTCCTCTGGGACTCACTGTGCTGTTAACATATGATCTAAGATAGTAAATATACCACTGGGAGATTAAAAGAAAGTGCTACAAATTGTGGAGTTATTGCTCGAAAAAGAGTAGGTAAAGTCTGAGTTAAAGAATCACTAGAAGTCCTCTGAATTTCCATGGAGGAATAAACAGAGCAGGTATATGCTCAGACTGTTTCTTAAAGTTTCCCATCTCCCTAAGTCCAGAGAGTTCCTGACAATTCATTATTCACCAGCATCACATCAGGAAATATATTATGTGGACATATCTCCTTCTCTTACCACCCCACATACCCCCTAATTTTGTAGGTCTATAAACACAATTCATTTTTTCCCATTAATTTGTGTAAACATGTCAATAAGTATAATTTTTATTCAGTGCTATTATGGTAAAAATGTAGACAAGAACTATCCATTTAGCCTAAGCACACTCTGCAAAGTAACAAAGCTAGTAATAGAGATAAATTAAATAATACAAGATACAGCCAATGTAATAGTTATGTTCATATGCTCATGCTTACAAAATAAAATCCTTAAGTAATTTAAGCAAGCATGACTTACTTTTATACCAAAATTCTCTGTTTTATTTTCTTCCTGGATGGCATATTTTTCTTTTCTTGAGTTTACTTCATATGTTTCTTGTTTTCTTCTTCTGTCAGCCATAGCAATATCTCACAAATAACACTTTCTTGACACTGCGTATGATTAGCTAAAAATGCTAGTAGCCCTATTCTGTTGGTTTAATTCCCTGCTCCTCCTCCTTTTCAGGAAGGCAAACAGTCTAGAAAGTAAATATGCTTCTTCCCTAGAGCCTAAGGACCTAGAAACCTTTTTCCTTCCACAGACTCAGTGTCTCATGTCTAAATCACTGCCTGCACTGAATGTCACACAACATTTCCATTATGGAATCAGTCCTCCAGTCAATTATTTAATTAAAAGAAGATTTACAAAATAATACTGTTTCTTCTCCAATAAAAAGGTAAGAGCAATATGATAACAAGATATTTATTTATTTATTATTAACTGTTTTTTAAACCAATGATGGGGAAACTTCAGATGGGGGAAAGATCACCTTGGGAATATATTATATCAAACATGACTAGCAAGGACTTTTCTTTTAGGAAGAATAATGGTTTAATGTTTAATTAATCCTATCCATTTCTGCATTTATGGGAAGGCGGAGAAGAAGAGTCTGCTTTATAATGTGGAAAATTAAATATTAAAAACTTTGTGCCTATTTGACTTTACATTTTCTTGTTATGAATGGGTATTTTCACTTTATTTCACTTTCTTCAAACTACAAGAGACAGAAGCAATTACTGCAGCTCTGCTGAACAAAGGTATTCTCAGTGTACCTCTGATACCGCCTTGCCAATCCCAAAACAAAACAAAAAAGTAAAAACCATTTAAAGTATTAATAGAAGCTTTAAAACTCACATTCAAAGTGACACAGGTTACTCTAGATTAGAGAAGGCCAGGGAGAACTTCAGAAAAGCTAAACAAAGTTATGCGTTAAGGTAGTCAACAGATAAAATTCAGTGTAGACAAGAGGCAATACACACTGGATGAAATAATGTGAATTGCCCCTATGTACAAATGGGTTCTAAATTAAGTGCACCTATTCAGAGAAAAAGATGTGGAAAGTATTTTGGACAGTTCAATAAAACCATTTGTTCCACGTACAACAGTAGTCAAAAGGCCCAACAATATTATTAAGGCCTGAAGAACTCAGAGTACTAAAAGAGAGAACAATAATGAAAATAAAGCCTTTAAATACAGTGACCTCAAATAGTCTATGTTCTTGTCTTGTCTCAAAAAGCAGAATTTAAAAAAAAAAATGTCCAACTAGAGGAAAGCAGCAAAATAATGAAGATGGTTGAGAATATGACAGCTCCTGCGCTGGGAGGAAGGACAGTGCAGAGGTATGAATGGCCTCTCTGAGTCACACACCTAGCAGCCATTTCTGCTTCCTTTCCACTTCTGAATGGTACCTCTGAGAAGTGCCCTGGTACCCCACTGCTGTGAGAGCCCCAACTTGCTGTCGCTCCAGCACAGAGCTCACCCTAAGCTCCTGTCCCCACACAGTTCACAGTCCTTGGCCACCTGTGGCTGCATCCCCCCCAGTGCTGTGCCTGCAGCCCCGAGCAAACTTCCTCGCACTGGGAAGAGACAAGGTGCTGGGGACACCCACCTTCATCCCCCTACTCACTGCATGGACACTGTGCAGCAGGGCAGGCTCAAGCCCAGATGCTAAAAATACGTATGTTTTAGTACGTACTACTAAAAGTGGTAAAAATAATGAAATCTTTATTGTGGGCCTTAAATACTGCTGGGTGGAAAACTTCTAAAAGGAAACTTCTTCCACATTTCTCTCTGAGAAGAAGATGGTCTCTTCTCTCCCTTGTGCAATCCTTTCTCCGCTTCATCCTCTCTCATGTCCTAGTCATTTTCTCCTCTATCTCCTTTTGACTCAGTTATCCTTCCTTTCCCATCTCTCTTTGTTCACTTCTTACTTTCCGTGTCTCTTGTCTTCACAAAAGTCCTGGAGGTTAGTGGAGCCTAAATCGAATACAGTTTTAAGCCTTCCGTAGTAAATGATGTCTCCCTTCCACTGCTAGTATTCAATCTTCCTCTCGAGAGATGCAGCCCAGCGGGCTGTCTGCAATTGCCTGCATGCTGTGTCGTGCCCAATAATCTGAATCTGAGTTGTTCAATTCACGTTCAGACCCCAGTCTGACTACAGGATTAAAATACACTGTCTTGTCCCATCTGCTAGCGGCCACTTCCTCACCACCTAGTTTTGGGGTGGGAATGCCCTGATGTGCCCTCTTCTTGCTCTGCACAGAAAAATTGTCATCACTGAACTTAAATTTAACATTGGTTTAGACAAAATTTGCATGGAAAACCTTGACCATGGGATCTACTCTGGTTCACATGAAAATTAGTTAGGAATGTCACATAGCCTTATTAGGAAAATATTAGTTGCTGCATTTAGCTATTTGTTTCTCAGTTTGATTTAAACCAGTGTCCACGTCACTGTTCCGTTCTGACCTCCTCCCTCTTGTTAATCAAATAATGTTGGAGTGTCAATGTACTTCCCCTCTCCCTGCGACCACGTAAACTTGGGAATTCTTCTCCCCTCAGGCTCCCGGAGGTCCACTCACACTCCTCCAGAATTTCTGGAGATTGCTCTTTATCCTTATTGATTACTGCCAATTTTCTGCCTTCTTCCATGCTGGGTTTTTTCCCCTCTTTCAGTGGTTAACAAAGCAAGAACTAGAGCCAAAGTCTACCACCCAAGTGTCTTTGCCATAAACCCCACTAATTTCTAGCCACTTTGCATTTGGTTTAGTGTTGCCGGTGTTACGTGACGCACCTATTACAAACTGTGATGCCTGTGTGTAAATGTCAAAGGACACAAACCTCTGTAAATACACGACACTAATAATAGTCCATCCAGAATAGGCACTGAGACAACTTTCATTTTATATTATTGCCTGTAAATGGGACCTAGCATAGATGGCCCTGACAGGCAGCCTGGAGGCCTGAATTTCTAATTGTAACTTGGCTATTGGTTTGTTCTGCAAAGTTAGGAGAGCTGCGTCATTCTCTTCCCATCTGTAAAACACGGTTAGTCAAGGTTACCTCCTCTAAAAAGCCTTTAAATCTACTCAAACAAATTCCAAAGTAAGAACTAAGTATTTATTATTTTTTAATCACTGAGAGTTTTTAAACAAGCCATTCTTACAGTCAACCCCAAGGTTATACTTGAGCTCTGCTGATTAACTGCTATTTTATAAGTATGTGTAGCCAGTATTTTGTGTAAATATATTGGTTTCTTTGTCTCTCAGGTGTTCTGGCTAAGAAGCTAGACATTTGGTTGCAACCCAAGAGAAGATTTGTGACCGCAAAGCCCCCTAACTTTCCCCCCCAAAAATGACATCATTGTAGAGAGGCTAACTCAGTACAAAATTTAGAAAATGGCGTTGTCTGGCAAGGAATTTATTATTACAGAAATCCTGAAAGACAATAAAGGTTTCAGATCCAAACCAGATATTGTGGCCAATAAACTGAGGATCAGAAACAGGCAAGAAGTTGGCCTCCCCTCTAATGAAAGTCCATTAGGGACGCCAATAGACTGTGACTGCTTTTCTTACTTATTAATTAGGACCCTCAGGAAATTCAAAAGTAAAAAAGAGGGTGAGAGGGAATGTTTGCCAGAATTGCTGCAGCATGTGTCAAACCCCTTCACTTTTAAGTCATGTACACAAACCAGTAACATTTTATCTATTCCAGCACAACTGAGCTCAGTGGGAAAATTCCACTGAGTTCAGCTCACATATCAATTTACACTTAAGGGTAAAGTGTTTAAGTGTCTTGTCTAATTGAATTGTTTTTATTATGGGTTCTGGTTTCTCTAAACAGAATGGCATTCAGTATGTTAAGGATGCCATACACAGGTAGCTCAAAGAAGTTAATTCTGTTGGAAGTTATGAAAAAGAGAAAATGATTTAATACTTTTTTTTCTTCTTACTGCTTATTTTTACAGTTTCCAGAAGCAGATGAGGGTCTTCAAGACACTACTTCTAACAGCCATAAACAGCAACACCTTGCATGCTAACTAGGTTTTGGTTTCTTTTTTTTTTTTTTTTCCCTTTTGGAAAAAGTCTAAATAGTTAAAGCAAAAGGGGGTGGGGGGTCAATGGGGGAGAAAAGGGAAAAAAAATCTAGGGCAGTGGCTATGCCATTCTTGATTTACATCTGCCCAACCCTGATAGCTCAATGATTACAGAATCCATTTTTAGAGGAAGTAATTCAGGGAGGTTGTTTAAAAAAAATTATGCATTTCTGATCTGAAAAATTCAATCTGTTGTGACAAGAGCCAAAGGCAGCCAGACCTTTACTTACATTGAAATAGTACTCTCTCAGTATAAGGAGTACTCGAAAAACTCCAACAGGTTCTTAATCATTAAAGCAAGTTTGTATTTGAACTAACACTAGACCAAATATTTTTTAATAGAGAAAACTCAGCTAAGTAAAACAACAGAAATAAAATGGGATTATAATAAATATTCCCTTCAGTGTATCCCAAATCATGTATTTGAAAGCAATTTCTTCTCTCTAGGCTTGGTTTCAGACCAAATGACTCGATCTGGGTTGCAGCACATGCTGTGCAGTACCCTCTAGGTCCCTCAAAAGTTTTCTTTCCGTCATCTCCACACTTCTGCAGGACATGTGCTCCCTTCACTTTTCACCAACTCCCTGCCCTCTGCCCGTGCTACAGGCTCCTGCTTAGCTGCCACACGGTCTCTACCCTCTGGGATCTCCCCTACACAAGAAAATAAAGCAGCTCCATCCTACCCAGTCACTCCCTCTTTAGAGGAGCAAAGAAATGAAAATAAATGCCATCCATCACACATATACATCCAGGAACCAGTGCTGTTCTCTGTTCTTCCCACAAAACGTCAATGCAGGCAAGAGAGCTTCATGAGGATAATTGGGATAACCACACTGGAACATACATCACTGTCTGCATCTGGTGCTATTTCGTATGCTCTGTGCAAGGATCTGAAGGAGTGACATTCCAGTGGACAAACGGTGTTTCAAAATAATACTAATTTATTCTGCAGCCTTGCACAATCTGCACTGAGAGCTAGTGGCAACAGATTGAATGGTACTACAGATCTTCCAGCACAGACTCTTCTCCTACAAATGCAGAATTAAGTATTCATGAAGAGATTTCAAAGGTCTAAAATGACTGTAGAGCTTTCAAGATGCGACACACTGAACTAAGACACTGTCAAATAACAAGTCATAACTGGAAAGGCAAAATTTATCTCCTGAATATAACAGAAACATAAGAATAAATGATTGGCACTAAACAGAACATTTGTCTCCCCTTCCAGCCTTTTTTTTTTTTTTTTAATCTAAGTATGCAACAAAATGGCTGCTAGTTACACTTTTCTGATCAAGAGAATACAGGATTGTCTTTATAAAGGGCTTTTGAAGCTTTTGAAGCTCAGATTGATCCTTCATAACTAATGTTTTATAGAGAATACAGGTTTTGAGACCAATTTTTATTACATACTTTTTTAGCACTGCCAATGACTGCAAAATCCCCCAGAAATTAAAAATTAAAAAAATACTATGTTTTACTCAACTTGCATGCACCAAATTCCACTAAAAGTTTCCTTAAACAGAGCAATATGGAAATGATGTAACTAAGGTAACCTAAAGCACTCCAGCACAGCTGGACACTTCCCATAAAGCACACCTGAAGAACCAGTCTGAACTCAGAGTTACATGTATTCATTGGGGTAGCACTAATATGCATTCTTGTACAGGAATAAAACAGATGGAAACTCAATGTGGCAATACTGAGAAAGTCACAAACCATCTTTGCTTAAATTCCTCCATGCCAGGAATAATAAAGTCCAAGAGACAGATGGCTTAGACCAAGCAAAGGGTGCTGTCAGTCCAGCTCTACAGTAGTCTCCACTACAGAGGATCATGTTGGAATATAAAGCTGAGTTTGTAGCTTTGCTGGACACTCGAGGAGTACCCTCTGCAGTGTACTCAATGAATACGCCATTTGCTAGTGTATGACTGCACCCTGCTTTATGGACCGTGCATACTGTGGCCACCGTACAGAGGTACAAACCCACGTACGCAGGTCACACACTGACTTCAGGTTAGCTGTGCCTGATTTTTCATTACCTTGCATGTAAAATCAAAATAGACTGCACCCATGTAAAAAACACTCTTGCACAAAATCCTTCTCCCATAAGCTTAGATTTGACATTCCTGAATAATGGAATGGAGGGTAGTTTTTAGCTGATCAAATTACAGGACACTGCTTCTTATTTGAGGGATTGCTTGGAGATGAAAAGTGAGTTTGACTTCAATTTTGCTTATTAACTGGAGAGGGATGGAGGAGGGGGGCATTTATTTGTTTCTTTGGCTGCAAGGGTATTTTATTACACATAAGGCGGCAAATGCATTGATGTATTTATTTCCCAAGGGAAGTGACAAATCAGTATATACCAGGAGAAACTTTGTCACTTCTAGAACAATCCCCTCTGTTGCTCTGGGTGACTGCATATGCTCTGCCAACAGCTTTTTTTTTTTTTTTTTGGTACAGTTTTTATGATGTTTGCCATTAGGTTACCAACATCACAGATAAAACACCCCCCACACAGAGCCAACACACAGAGACATACTCAGGAACTTGAGAGGGTTCTGGTTTCTTAGCTCAACCTAGAGAAAAATCAAAGCTGCTTTATTTTTTTCTTCCTGGCATCTTCAGTGTCTCTTTTTCACTCACAGCAATATGATGTATAAAATGTTTTTCAACCACAGATTTACAAATAAATGTTGGAAACAAAGCAGTCTTAGTGTATTAGTTTATCAAATCTTTTTCATATATAACTCCTTATGTATCCCCTGTTCCTGTGCCATATGAGACTAAAACAGTGGCTATGGATGCACCACTCTGCTACTATAAGTAAAAAAAAAACTTTCAAAATTAGGAACTTAAAGTTGTTCTACAAAGCCAAAGCTCCCAAAGAAATTTTTTAAACACAGGAGATTATTATAACACTCTGTATGTGTTTTTAGGTAATTACACTTATTTTTCATTACTTGTAAATTTGCATTAAATTATAATTAGCTAATTTGGTACCTATAAATATCCTTTTGTTTATTTTTCAGTTCAGATTTATTTAAAGCACATAATACCTAACAATGCTTTAAATACTGCATTCAGAGCCACAGGTTCTGCCCTGACAATGTGTCCTTTCCACTCTGAGGCAAAAAAGAAAATGTGTCATGTCAGTCTCCATAACTGTTTTCCTGTCTTCATCTTGTGTTTTTTATGTAGGTGAAGTTCTGTATTGTGTTCAGTTTGGGGCACAGGGGTTGGGGGGGTGTTGAGTTTTTGTGAGTTAAGTTTCCGTAATGTGTGTGCTGGCACCTCTATGGAAACATTTTGCCTCAGAAAGTTGGTACATGAAGTGGCTGATGAAATAGAATGGACCAAATTATATTAATGGTTCAAATTCATATTGAAAGTAAAAGAGCACAATTCTATTGCTTTCAATGAAATTCAATGAAATTCAGGATTATAGCAAAGCACCATAATAAAAAGAGATCTTATGTGATATACCAGATCTGGCAACTATGCAACTGACAGAATAAATGACAAAATCTGTCTGCACAAAGTATGTCTTCTTCAGTGAGCTGCTGCACTGATTATAAAAAGCTGCTGGAACTTGTAACTTATTCCATATAAGTAACATACATGCAAGCAGCTGATGTGTAAGTAATTTACTTGAATCAGGTCTCTTCGTTGCTACACTTCAGCTAGTAATGAAAATGCAAAAGTTGTTTGGCACAGCAGAAAGCTCTCTTACCTGGAGAAAAGCTGTTGGGTTCCACTATTCACAGTATTTGATCTTAAAACACTAGAGGGCTGCACACCTTGAAATGTCTGTACAGTTCCATCCTGTTATGCAAGCTGGCTTTCATAGTCTCTGCTGTCTAAAGAGATTTCAAATTTTGCTTTTCTGTAGTGTTGCCCCCCCCACTCCCATTCTGCAACAGCAGAGGTAGCATTACTGCAACTCTCTCAGCTTCAGCTGTACCTGCAACGGGACAGTAAACAGTCTTTTTTTTTCTAGAATTTTCTTCCATTTAAAATAACCATATTGTGGTCCTCTATAAAACTACCTTCACTCACACTGACTTTATTTATTTCAGGCTCAATTCTGGAGTCACATAAGTGAACACCCACCCACCCCCCAATGAGGATAAACAATATCTGCACAGGGGATTTCAATTTCTGTTTTGTACATGAGACTGATTGAACTAAGTGAAGCTTTCTGTTGTAGCAACAGATTATTTGTTGTGGTAAACTGTCCTTTGTCTCACCTTTGTTGGAGCAGAAGTAAGAATAAAATGACTGAGTAAAGGGCTGCAAATATTCCCCCCTCTTTTTTTCTCCCTCGTCAATAAAGGGAAGGAATCATTAGGCCAGGGGAAGTTGCACATTTCAAATTTGCTTTGGATCAGCTTTCAGGATTTATCATGTATTTTGTACCCTCTTCTGTGCTTTTCGGCTCTTTTTAGTCATAAGAATGCATGAGCATTTTGAGGGAAGAAGGCCGTGTGGCTTGTAAAGAAAATATACATGCAGCTCCTTAGTTGCAGGGAGGACTTTGCAAATATCACCCAGGTGGACTCAAAATGTTCTAAAACCAAAAGGCAAACAAAATAAATATGAACTTGGTTATTTTTATACACTGAATGCTCTCTGAGAAGTCTGGAGTGCTTGAGGTTGTCACTGTTTGTTTTTCTTGCCAGCAGACTACTGAATTGTGATCTCTGCTTTGCCCGAGGAAGGTAAAGACAAATTAAAGTTGCTGAGTCTGTCTGCAGTGGGTCACCTTGAAAGGGGCAACCCTTAAAGAAGCTAGTTCTCTCTGGGAGATGGTTTCTGAGAAAGAAAAAATCTATTTGGCTTAAGACTCAGGATGACAAAACAAAAATATATTTGAGAAGATAAGCATATAAAGCAGGTATTTTCTGGGTAAAGCAATATGTACAATCAGATAAATATGAGGAGAAGGCATGCAGTTACACAGCTATCGACTTGGGGGAAGAAAGGCTCCAGCAGTTTATTTTATTTGTACTGAAGTGAAGGAAGTTAGTTATGCACACTCACTAAAACCAGCCCAAGAGCAAAGTTCAGAGGGGAGAGAGGTGGGGACAAATACAGCTTTAGAGCACTGAAACAGTCAGTAATCCATGAAGGAGAGGTGCAAATGAATGCAACAAAACCAAACTTCCCTATAAAATCAAGGGACTGACCACCTACTTTCAGTTCTGGTGTTATCTAAATGAAATGCATTCACGATATAATTTCAAAATTTAATTTTAATATTCAAAATTATTAAAAGCATTTGAAGAAGCTCATAATGCAAACTAACATCTACGAAAATTTTAAAATTCAGTTGATCTGAAAAGATTACTAGATATTTTAAATTGGTATTCAAAAATAAAGAATGCATTTAGTGCAAGTTCTGTGTATTTTCATTCCATAGGAGTTCATAAATACTTTAAAAAGTAATTCTGAGAAACTTCTATCTTTGTCTCTCAATTTTACTGTCAGCCAGCACTTGTATGCCCCTGACAAAAAGGAAGTGGGGTGATTTTAAGGATTTAACTTCTGAAATGGGACTTAAACTATGCACGATCAATAAGGCTCATACAGTAAAATAATAAAAAAATCAACTGTCAGTCTCCTTCATTTAAAGAGCATGAGATGTTCATCTGGTTACTCTGTCCCATTCATAAACAATGAGCGTAATGCGTTTCTTTCCCACAGCACATATATCTATCCTCTAGTAACTTACCTGATGTGGAGATGAGATCTTGGGAAGCAAAGTTATTATGCTCTTACCAACTAAAAACCTGTCCTCGGTTAAAAATATGTCACAAATTAAGATTAATTAACCTTAAATCCATCCACTATGTTTCTGATAGGCAGGACTGAGTTAATTTTATCTTCTGGGTTTAGACAAGGCAGATGAATTTTGATGACAGATATTTACATTTATATTTCTTTTAGGAGCCCCTAATTTGATCTCCCTTGCCTTTCAGCTGTGGACCACAATAACCTCACCTGTTCCAAAGCTCATCTTTCAAACAAGGATGTTTCATGCAGCACTACATATCTTGATTTGGAAAAGAACTATATTATGCTCATTATTTTTTCACAGCAGACCTCTAACTTACTCTCCTTCCCTTTCCTCTTTTGCCTCAGCAGAAGTTTACAGTAGAAGAATTGCAATACTGAATATTCAAAACCTAAACCTCCACCTTTTCATTCATAGATATCTACAGGAGGAGTGAGTGGAGAAATTACATGTCCCTAAAAATACCTGCACCTTTTTCACATCTGTCCTCATTTTTTGTCATCATTTTTATAAATGTAGGGCACATGGGACATCCAGACAATCCCTCTTTCCTTTGCCAGCATGCATGCATCCTCAAACCATTTCTGCCCTGAACACAAAGACATACACATAAAGTCACATGAAGAGGAAGATGTACTGCTTTGAAGAAAAGATGCAAGAAACCTTTCACTCTTCCTTCACTCTAGTCACCCAGAGGCTTGGCTGATCTCAGTAAAATCTTAGGACAAACCTGAAAACAGAGTCATTCAAGTATTTTTAAGGAGTTAAAGTTACTAGGATCACTGCTTCTGCAGGAATTCTGTGAATGGAAAAGGTGTAGACTCCTGTCAAAGGAGTCTAAACCTATTCAAACACAACTCTGAAAAATGTTGACATCCATTTAGTAATTTCCACCTAAGACAATGCAAGTAATCAGCCCCTCAGATTCTTATCTTTACTAAAAGAACAAAGACCTTTAAACATACTGGATAAAGAATCTGTTGCACCAATAACCATTATACTGCCTGAAAGAATGGCTTAGTAACAGTACTCAAGGTACCTTCAGAGCCAGCAGTCATCACAATTTCATTATGAAGTCTGCTAATTTACTTACATTCTGAAAGAATTAAGGATTCTGGGGTTTGAACACTAATTTTTTTAAAAAAATGGATTTTCCAAAACTGGATGAAAGCAATAAACACCCCAAATGGTAAATCACAGAAAGCTTCATTTTCTGACATGTAATGTAATGGTAAAACTGACAACTAAGAGCTGACCTCTGTTTCCTCACTTTCTGTACTGTGATCATTGAGGTGAAATTCTCAGACATATTCCTTTAATTTTTCAAAAGCAAGAAAATGAATAAAATACCCTTTCAGTGATCCTGGTATTTAAATAAATGACATTTATAATAGGAATGCACTTTTGCCTCCACTTTAGAACCCTCTTTTCTCCTTTCTGAACAGCAGTTGCCTATGACAAGGAATGACAGACCATTTCCATTTCTATCTCTGATTCTTGTAGCCAGGTCATACTGTCACATGCAGAGGGAGAGGGAGAGGGCAGCTCATTCTGGCACCAAGGTCTTATCTGCAGTAGCCAGCAAGCTGATGGATTGGCATCCAAGACTGAGCATCCAGGCCCACCTTGCCCAAATGCAAGCATCCTATAGCAAAGCGATTCCATTAATAGCACAGTCTTTTATTTCTGCACTCAGCTGTATTTGATAAGGACAGAGCCCATGATTCTTTGTCCTAAGATGTTCCAGCATTTTCTCCTGGTTAATTATGAGCAAATTTGGATGATCCTCACGGAGAATGTAGGAAGGCATCTGAGGACCATCAGCATTTGGGTGACTTTGCCTATACGCTTCCCAGTGTGTGTGCAAGTTCTGACCTAGGAGAAAGAAACCCTTAGCAGACTCCATCTCTGGCTAACTTTTAAATTAATTGTGCAATGTATTCATATCTGTGAACTTACTATGCGACTCTCTTTACCATTTCAATGGGCTATTGATACTAGCTTAGATGAAGTTTAATAAATGAATACAGTCTTTGGACTAGTTTGCAGTTTGAGGCTGCTGGCAACTATATAAAAAAAAACCCTTACAATAAACCATACAATTCCTCAGCATTATGATCCTATACATCTAGGAACAGCTATTGTGAGTGGCAGTGGCTGTCTAAGAATATCTGCATGTTTATTGTTCTCCCCTGAGGCAACAAGCATTGTCTGAAAGGAAAGCTCTGTATCTTGACTATCCCTTGAGAACTATAATTACAGCTATAGAGGAATATACCATATTGACTCTCAAGTAATTGAAAAAGACTGACAGGCAAATGCTTTCTATGTCCATTTCTCTGGGATCAGATCCTCTGAAACTTAAAATGCATAGGCAATGGGCCAATCTAGCCTCAGAGTTAGAGGACTGAATATACCAACATCAATAGTATTATAGCTTTTCATATTGTTCCTGATTTTGGCCCAGTGCCTTCAAACAGAACCAAAATAAGTACTGAAAAACACAAGCGCTGCATTTCCAACATTGTTAATTCTAAATAATAACCACAGTTTTGGCATACAGCTGAGTGCTTTTTCTAACTAAACAGACCACATCTCCTGATAGAAACCAAAGTCCATAGACTTGACAGAGAATCTAGGCTGAGGACATGACTGACTGAAATACACAGGCCAAGATAAATAAAAGAATTAAAGAAGCTAAATCATGCTTGAAATTTTACAGCAAGTTCATAATAAAAGTCCTTGACATTGTTAGGAAAATATCTCAAGCCACAAAGATCCTCTCCTAAAAACAAAGAGATTTAAGGGAAATGTCAAACTACAAAGTATGTATGTGAAGAAAATAATATGAACTACAAGATTACTTCAGATTAAGTTGTCATCACAGTATAATTTAATTAGGAGCATTTACATTCATGGTTCTCAGAAATTTTTTCTGTTGGCAATCAGGATAAACTAGTGGTCACCCCTAAAGCCAAAGCAGCCTTATAATTCATTGCAATTGATAAGGATTTTACCCTTGGTTCAAGTAAAATTATTTTCATGCTCTAAGTGAATTCCATGAGAGACAAAAGATTTTTGACTAATCCAGTTTCATCTTCTGAGTCAACCTTCTCAAAGACAAACGCAAATAGAGTCAAATGTTATATCATCCCATTTTTCCCATTTTTGTTGTTTGAAAGATAAGTCATGAATTGTTGGTTTGCCATTTTTTGGTTCACATAAATAATGGAATTGATAAAGAATTTTACTAATTATCAGTTAAGGCAGTAATAGTTTAAGAATTTCAATGAAGATGGAACATTTTAGGTATTTTAATAGCTAGAAATGGACTGTAATCCTTAATAAGAACAGTCCCTAGTATTTTGTAAGGCAAATTAATCTTATATATGGGTATCATCAGAAATCTCATCACCAATTTTATGAATGACTTTAACATAAACTCAGCAGATTTCTTCAACATGCTAGCAAGAAAATTCCCTAGCACAGTATACAGATATTAATCTCATCTGAGTGTGAACCATACAGCTGCATTTTCTAATCAGAAGAAAAAGACATCATACTTGGGATGATCTCCTCTATAATTTATCAGTAACTGAACATGCAGCAACGGAACTGAAAATATTCATGGATATAGCATAAACATACTACTAGCTAATTTACATGCCTTAAAAAACATCAACATTGAAATGTAAATCAATGTAAAATTGAAATGTAAAAATGGTCTCAATGTAAAATATTTCAAGATGTCAAAGGAGTTGGTATTTTGCTTTTTTTTAATTAGGATTTGCAGAATAATGCAGAGACATGGATTCTCTTCCATCTCTACTGTTCCAGTTTTGAAGTTCTTCAAAGGAGGTCTTTTTCCATTTTGAAACAAGTAATAAACTAAGAGTTGCTAGAAGTAATGTCAGTAAAAGTGGTATCAGCTATGTCACCAAGATTTTTAAAGAGCTGTTTAACACATCATCTGATACTGCCAAAATGGAGGGGAAAAAAAAGGCTATCTGCCTTGCTTTGAAATGCTCCATTAGCTTTTGCTGTGCTAAATGAGCCTTAGCCAATTCTTCTGAAAGAGAAGACAAATCTAAAAAATTAAAACTGTGAGAACAAGAGATAATAATGGGCCAGGTCAACATGAGAAACAGCTGTTTGAGCTTAACTGGGCCAGAATAAACCAAGAAAACTAATCTAAGCATCTTGAAAGACTTTATTAAGAATGAGGGGCTGGCAAAAGACATCAGGAGATACAAGTGATAAGAATTCAGAAAGAGGACCATACAGAAAACTGTTTGCTTAGTTGGAACCCCCAAACCTTCCTAATCAATTTTCTCTGTACCACAAGTTATCCAAACTCTTCTACCTCCCATACTCTAGTGTATTTTCTCTGTTCCCTGACTTAATTCAGTGTTTAGGTTACTCACAATACCTAACTGATTAATAGCCACACATTTCAGATGGGCACAGAGAAGAAATTATCTTTTAAAAGGCAGCCTAATATATATTTCTTTGTTAAATCTCTGATCATTAAGGTCTGTTCATGTTAAAAATTGCTTAGCATTATGCATGTGTATGACAATAAACACAGGGTCACATTTTGTAAATAACTAGAAAGTCTTAATTTGGAATTTTGTTAAAGATTTGGTATTTACTGGGTTTCAGTGCTTTCAACATTTATTGTACTAATCATAATGGCATTATATTTTGACAATGATAAACCACAAACTATATTCTGATACATTTATAATGCTCTGTAGGAATACAATAGATTGAAGAGTGGCAGAACAGAATACAATAGAACTGAAAAGGCAAAATACCTTAGCATCATTTTATCATGGTAGCAAACCTTCACTACTCTCATGAAGACAGGAAGAGCAAAGGTTTTATAATGAAAACTTGAATGGCTTAATGACAGCACTTCTCAACTCCTCGTCACTTCATATGATGTTCTAAAAGCAGACTGACCAACCAGCTCTTCGGAGAAAAATCCTTTTGAGAACTGGTCCTTTTGAGAAAAACTGTTTCATACTGTTCCAAAATGAGTCAGACCCAATTTTAGTAAAACTGTGTCTGGTATTCTATTCGTTGGTGACCTTATTTCAGATGAACACCTGCTCTTCCCTTCCATATTCAGTCTTTTCAAGGGATACCTGAAAAAGCTGTGATGTCAGCCTCTCACACAAGCTTTTCTCCTTCAGATTGCTTTTCCCATCCTACTCTTAATACTTTGTAATTTAAGGTATTTCATGGGT
>VYZV01043993.1:33926-47412 GCA_013401275.1 Pandion haliaetus | reverse complement strand
TTTTTTACAGACAGCAACAGCAACAACAAAACCTGCTTTTTCACCCCAGGACTTTCTAGTCTGGAAACACAACAGGGACAGAACAAGAAGGTGATAACGTACAATAGACGTGGGGAAAACACTACTTAGTTGCACAGTTTCCTGTTTTGACTTCATTTTAAAGGTTCCGTAAGTATTTTTCTGAGGAACTTTATGGTAGTTTGGAAAAGTATGTCGCTTCAGGAAGAGTTCAGTCAGAAAAGAAGGCAGGCATGTAGAGGTCAATAATGGAGGTTTCTAGGAACTACACATTAGGATTTAGTTAGGTGACTTACGGTACAGCCAGAGTATCATGTCACCTCTACAGAAGCAGTTAAGACTCTCTGCTTTTTAAGCAGGATATGAATGGTAAATGCTTGCTGGATAAAATCAAGCATGCTTACATAAATAGGATCTCTGAGATGATAAAATTAACAATATACTTCTTATGGCTATGTATCCTCAGTATCTGAAGCCATGCTCTGCCATTCAAGCCGCTTTATCAATATAAAAGCAAAACTGAAGGAATGTATTTTTCACAAACGTATGTATTTTTGCTTTTATTTTACAGTGACAACACAAGGGCAGTCAAATTCATAGACTCCATGGACTGGTAAAGGAAGTTTTCAAATCTCTGATTAAATCAAGCTTCTTTCAATATGAAAAGACCTGAGCATTTTCCTGAAAGTATCTTCAGCTTCAAAATAATTGATGTCCCTGCTGAATGGCAAGACAGGACAGCAATCTGCTAGCAGTTATGTCTGAAGGAAGAAAGGAAGAAAGGCAGGATGGAACTAAGAAGATATATGGTGTGTTTGTATATCAACATGCATGTGCGCTTATGCACAAAAAATAACTTTTTTTAATAAGGATTCTAATAGACATTAACATTTTAGAAGAAGCCATGCATACATAGGAATATTCGGCAATATATTTTGGTAATACTGGTGTCTTCTATAACACAAGATAGGAAAACTGAGAAATAGGGGATACCTCTGAAAAAGAAATAGCACTCCACAAAAAAATACTATTAGATTAGAGAAAACATCTCAATGTCTGAAAATGAATAATATTTTCCCCTTTAAAAGCTAAAAAAATACATACAGAAGATAGACAGCTATCTGATTGCTATTCATTATTTTTCACTCACTGAAGCCTCCTACCAAGTTAATGCACCCAGGTTACACACATATACGTGGCTAAAGAAAAAAAGCTTTTTTTTTTAACAGTGACTATTGTAATTAGACCTGTCCATAGATGCAAAATGATCAGGCAGTGCATATTAAGCATATTAGCTTTAATTCTTCAGGTATGACCACTTTTTGTCATAACAACTTTTCAAACACACATAGTGTCCTAGAGTCAGGCATGCTTGTTTTACTCCGTTACCAAATGTCCATTTTGGGCCTGGCCCCCATTTGAATTAGCATCCACAGACTTTGAGTTCTGGATATCCATGATTAATCCCAGGGGTTCATCATCTCTTGGTTTTATAATCCCAAAATAGCAGCCACTACGGAAGTAGGATACTGCCAAGATTCAGCACAGCAGGCAGAAAACTGTAATACCATATGTAGCTCATTTCTCAGTATGTAGTGTGCCCTCTCACACTGTTGTTGAACCATACAAAACGAAGAGCTCATCCAGCTTCATAAACTAAACAGGAGTAGGGCACATCCAGTAAGTTTAGTGGCACAGCCCTTGTCAGTTTTAAGACAACTATTGCTGTCATAGACAACACCATGGCATAGTTTAGGGGTTACCTTGGAATGGGGACAGATCCCAACCTGCAGGACAGTGGTCATGTTGATTTTGGGAAAGACAGTCTAGCTGCATGGATGTGAGCTGTGACATACTGCTTGTCATCAGAGCTGACGAACAGGCTATAGCTCTTTTATTTACTAGTCTTGAAATAGCCATTGAGCAGTTTTTGCAACCTGTGTGGCTCTTTAAAATCACAGATGCATGTAAACATAGGTACATATACTCAAGTCATTGCTTAAATCCTCACTGTGTCAGTCAAGACGATGCTGTCTTTTGTCCAAATCTATAAATTCCATGATACTATATTCTTTATGAAATCTTCCAAAACAGAGACATTCTTGAAAAAGTAGCATTTTTCCCAGTGAAAAGAGAACCGCATATTGCCAAAGGAAGAATGAGGAAAGAAATGGTATTTACCTTATTTATTTTTGAGAGCAAGATGACTGACATTATTCTACCCCTAAGTGGAGGAAGAGGTTGAAGTGTAGCAATAAAACTTGTCAAGAATATTGGTGAAGGGATATTTGCTGAAATTTGCTAAAGGAGTAACCACAATAAAATAGAAAAAAACACCTTACAGATATACATGGACATAGTAGATAGTGGCAGAAGAAAAGGGAAGGGGAGGGAAGGGAGGGGGCAATCAACCAATTCAGTTTTATTCTGGAAATATTCCAACTTTGCTGCAATTCACAAGGAAAAGAAGAAAAAAAATCCCACCAAACCATTAGCATGTACTTTAACCAGAAAATCAGCAAAGGACTGTCTTCTCAGTAAAGTTCATATATGATTGTCTCAGCTTCCTGACACATACCTTTCCAGATCGTTGCTCTCAAAAGACCAGTGTGTCACAAGAAGCTTTCCTAAACATACCCTCTCATAGCTTGAAACTCTGTTTTCTGTAACAACAGCAAGTCCTTAAATAAGGTGGTTGTACACATTTGTTAGGGCTCTCAATTTTTACATCTACTTTATTACAAGTTAGTGGAATTTAAAGCTGTAACATTTTTCCTCTATAGCTCTACAGTTCTTTTGTGGGAATCATGTCCATGAAGACACATGTCCGTGTGTACTTGTATTGATGTGAAATTAATTAAAGAGACAATATTATTGCCGACCATGTTTTCTCTCTGCACCCATTATCTCAGAGGCCCAGTAGCATGGTAAACTGCAGATGTCACTCAGATACACATAATTGTACCTTTTTTATGCACAGCAAGCACAAATAACATTCTTTCAAATAAATGTAAAATAAAATATTTGCATAAAGGATGAAAAATGCCTAAATTGGTCAGGCTTATCTGTACTGTGAGTACATGTCACACCATGTCCTAGGTATTTGTTCTGAGCATGCCTGCAACCTCTCCTTTAAGCAGTCTTAGATGTTTACTTTCCACAGGAATAATGCAGAATAAACATTACATTTATTCCTAAAATTTAACTAGAGCATATTTCTGGGCGGGGGTGGGGGGTGGTGGTGGAGGAATTAATTTCCATTATTCTTCCTTTCTTTTTCTTTACCTAACAACTTTCTAATATAAAATGCCTGAACAGAGCAATGAGCAGATCTCTAAGACTCCTGTATCCCTGGGGAGTTGTTCAGCCACTAGGATATACAACGAAGCACCTTCGTGTTTGCTGTCCTAAATCCATGAATCTTGAATCCCTGGGTGCACAAGTGGCCCAGTTTCAATAAAATAAGAACATTTTAGAAGGGTTTTTTTTTAGGTTAATTCTTTCCCTCTGTTTCTTGTTCAACATAAAGATTGATATACCATAGGCATTTTACCCGTCTTCACTTTTTGGTCTTTGATTACTGGAGAGGTGTCAGAGAGTAGCTACTGTTTGAGTGCTAAAGCACTGACTCACAAGATTGAAATTCAAGTCCTTGCTCTGAAACAGACTTCCACATGTTACCCTGAGCAAGCCATAGAAGCAGTGCGTGCCTCAGTTCTTAACAGTTAAACGGAAAACAGAAAAATCTTTAAAACCAGGCTACATAATATAGTACAGTATATGACATAGTACATTGCAGACTATGAAAGGCAATCATGTCCTATGGCAACAGCAGCTATATTCACGCTGTAAATATAAATTAAAGCTAGTTAATCCCAGAAAGAGGGACATATTTTTCACAGAAGTGTCACAGATCCCAATCAGCTGTAATACCAATTGACTATAAGTCACTTGTGATCCTTCTATTGGCATCAGTCTGCTTTAGGCTAAGCTCTTTCACAACCTTGTGATATTTGGGCTTTCAGTACCGAAGATATTTCAATTAATTTTAAAAGATCACTGAGATTTTTTCAACAATAAATAATTCTATCCGCTTCTGTAAAACCCTTTGTTTCCAACCCTTTATTTTTTGGCATAAAATACCTGCCAATCTCCCTTCTCAGTACTGAATATAACATAGAATGGAAAGTAAAATGGAATAGGAAAAAAGAAAATGGTGACGCCAGTGAGAACTGCAAAAATGCAGCATTGATAAAAACTCCTGGGATAAAAAGCCAGGGTGAAAGATGCAAAAAAAAAGGAAAAAGACTGTTGCTACCTGGAGTGGAAGTTGGATAGTACCTGAGTAGCTGCTAATCAAATATTCACTGTTAAGCAAAAGAAGAAACTCACTGTAAAAAGAAAACTGCAGACACATGGGAGAGAGAAAGAGAGTGTGTTTGAAACAGGAAAAAGAGCCAAAGGAGGAGAATACTGTACATGCTAAAAGTCTCTGGGATTTGCCACAGGACACATGGATGTTTGGTGTGTGAGATGTTCCTTTAATGCTCAGCTCCACTAGTTTTCACTGACTTCAACAAAACTTCACATCATACCATGTCTCGGCCTATCATAAGATTCTTAGTTGCATCTCCCATTATTTTTTGCCCTCTCTCAACTTAGCGAACCAGTTTGAAATTTTCTAGCTGCCTTGCCTCTTTGTCCATAGGTGCTTCCCTACAATCACGACAGTTATAATTCACTGTGAAGCTTCAAGTTTGTCAGTGCATTACAGAGTACAGTTTTGAGCCCCATTAAGGCCTCTAATTGTTTCCAAAACAGACCTGTTTCTCATAAGTAGAATAATACCTTGAGCTTCTCGAGCCAAGCTGTTCAGTGTAGCTGAGCGGCATTAGTTTTTAGGGCACAGACAGCATTATCATGTCAGGAAGCAACTTACATTATAGAAAAATGCCACCATTCACTGTGTCACTAGGTCACAAGTGCTCCTCTTTCTAAAAAGCCCAGTGTACTTAGGTGTATTACTCAAGTCCTTTCCACGCTTCTCCCTCTCCACTTTCATCTCCAACCAGCCCAGAGAGGTCCCAGTGTTGCCCTGCAGCAGAAACACACTCTTGCCCTTTGCTCACCTGCAAGAAAGGGAGCTGAAAATGTACAAGGCAGTCCCTGGAGGCAGCCAGGGCTAGTGGGACACTCAGAGCCACGGTGTTGGTCCAGCAGGACACCGGGGTCCAGGCTCATCTCATCAGCGCTCTGCTGCAGAGGAGGTGCTGGCGAGGGAGTGTACACCTGATTGTCAGACTGGTCCATGATGCTCCCTACCTAGTGGGAGCCCTCTTTGTGCAATACAAGATATATACCTGTACAAGAAAGTGTTTCACAATGAGTACATTTTAATGTGTAATTATTTATGAAATATTTTCATTTCTAGAGGAAGAAAAGATACATTTAGCTGGCCTTAAAATACATTCTGTTCTCACATTGCTTTAACTTAATGACCAAGGCCAAGATTAAAGGTGTAAACATTCGTATAGTTTGGCAGCAAAAACCTAGATTCAAATCACAGAATATGATTTATATTCGAATTTTATATGTGAATTTGTATTTGACTTTATATGTGAATAACAATATAATTACTTGTACTGAAGACAAAAATCAGTGCTGGCAACTTTTTTCTCTATCTGTATATTTTTAAAAGCCTCTATAATACCACCATGACAAGATTCTCTTCTCACATGTCCTAATTCCTCTTACAGCTCTGAAAATTGCCATCTCAGGATCTAGAAGGTTGAGAGACATGTTTTTCTGCAGATGGCATGAGAGAAAAATTAAGATGTGATGTAGGGAAAGATGTTAAGTAGCAACAGACTAATGGAGAACATTTTGTCCTGCTTTTGAGGAGCACATCAGGAACAGCTTGTTTTTATAGTGGATCCGAAGTATAATCACTGGCACTATACAACTGCTGTAAGCATTGCTCTGCACTAATCACTACCATATTATTGTGAGTTTTGCTGAGCATTTTGTGAAAGATACATTACATTCCTTTTTTTCAGCACTTATCTTGAAAATGAATCAGACATACCGAAAGCTCTAGACAGTAAATAACAATTAAGTGGTAACTTTTAACATCTTGAGAAGTTTCAGAGATTTATTGCTTTTTGTTTTAACTAGTTACCAAGAATCAAAACACTGACTAAATCTTCCAAGAATCAAAACACTGACTAAGTCTGTGCATGGATTTCTTCTAGGTAAATCACAGTAAGTAAATAGTGGAAGTAAGAGAAGTCTTAGAGCGAAAGCATCAAAGCCTTGAAGCACCTATTTCTAAATCTGTAGCATTCATCCATTTTTGCCATAGTAAAGGCCGAGCATTTTGAAGAATGGTTTTGCAAATTTATATTCACAAATTTCTCTTCAGCTATTGATCCGATATCCATACAGAGTCAATGCAAACACAAACCATGAGAAATCTATTTAAAATCTTCTCCTCCAAGCACAAACCTGCAAGTAACACTTGCTAGTTATATTACTAAATATTCTACTGAACAGTCCTCATTTAGTATTTAGAGAATTAAAAACAGCCAAGCTATGCAAAATCAGTTTGCATACATCAAACAGGGATATGCTGTGTATGTATGACTGATGGGTTGAGGGATTGTGCAATCTGCTAAGCTTCTGGACCTGCTAAATGTGAACTGGCTCTTCCAAAATCCGAGCAGAAGTAAATATTTATGAAACAAATATTTTTGAATCTAATCACTGTTTGCCACCTGAGAAATCTGGCCATTAGGAGGGAATCCTGACTCTTTTGAAATCATTGATAGGGCAACCATTTGCTGCAAGAGATCTGTATCTTACTGTGGCTTACTCCTGGTATAGAATAAATTTTATTTCCACCAAGTTGATTTTTAAATGGGGAAAGAAACCTGATTATTCTTTTAGTAAAGCATTCAGGGGCCCTTGTGTTCTNTTTTTTTTTTGCTATTTATGGATTTGGACATGCAAAGAGAGGTGAGGAAAGGGTTTCCTCCAGGATACAAGCAGTTTATTCTCTGTCAGTCTCCAGTGCTGTTCAGAATTTGGCACAGGATCCCCTACAAGCCCAACATTTGAGAGAAAGCTCACCACAGCCACTTGGGATCCTCTCAATAGTGTTTCTAGACAATCTAGATTTTGCAACAATGCCTTTTTCATCTATACCAGATTTCCCTTAAACAAAGAAAAAAAGTCAGAAAAATACTTCTGGTTTGTTTCTTCCCTTCCCCTCTCCTTAACTGAGGAGAATATCCTCCACTGTTTCAGAATTCCAAAAATGAAACAACTTGCAACACTCCAGCATAAATCTGGAAACATAAATAATGGCATATATCTATATTTGTATACACTTCTATCTATATTCTATGTAGATACTCAATTCTCTTTATATATATGCATGCATATATCTATCTATCTATCTATATTTGTTTTCAAGCATGTAAGGAACAGGATTTCATTTCATTGTTCAAGTAACATATACTAACTGCAACTGCCATCAAGTTCCTCTGGCCTTTAGCCAACTACAGTTGAAAGTTTATTTGTATCAGCAACAGCAGCAGCCTAAGTAAAGGGCACCCTCGGGGTCTGGTTTGTGGAAGTGGGGCTGGCTCTCACAGCAGAGGATGCTCCTGGGCCCTTTCTGTGGCACTGCAGGGTGGCAGGTGGGTATAACGAAGGAGTAGCTTTCCCAGCGGTGTTATGGTAAAGGCAAAGCCGCTTGTACTCCCTTAAGAAATGTTTTTCATCACTTCGAAAACACTATCTGTGGGAAGATTGTTCCTCTGACGCATGAAGCAAGCTCTCCCTCCCCAAATGGGGAGTGTTAGGGATAAATGCTGAGTATGTGTGTGTGTGTGTGTGTGTGTGTGTGTATAACATCCAGCCTCTTAAATTTTAATCGAGCTCATACGTAAGTTTCTCTGGTGATGGTGTAAGTGTTGGAAATACAAAGCATGCACACACACCTCCCAGCAAATGAAACATGTCAGCAAGTGCTGTAATCAATAACAATATAATATTCTTTCCTAAATAATGGTACAGCCACAGAAGTGTGTAAGACAGTGATGAATTATTCAGCAGGTCTGCTTTGCTGCTACATTGCTCCTTCCATGCTTTAAGCTTTCCAACAGCTGAAACACCTGGCACAGCACTCTCTGACTTCATCTTCTTCTGAATACCTAAATCTCTTTCTTCTCTCGTATAAAAATTAAGTTACCTAAGTGCCTAAAGCTTTAAACAGTCTTCAATGGCAAAATTGTGTGATGTCTTGAAGATTTTAAGTGCCTTTTTTCTACTTGATAGCTTCACATGGAGATTTGCTATGTATGTTAGCAGGCAGCTGCACATTAAATATTTTTAAATGTAAATGTTTCAGACTATGGAGATTTAATTCACTAGAGGGTGTATGACATTCTGGACAAAGTATTCATTAAAAGACACAAGGCAGATGCATTCAATTCGTTAAAATGAAAGCCTGGGTTACGAAATGCTTATTTAGACTGAACAGTATGCTACTCCTATGGAGCTAGAGTTGGTGTGAGATACTGTTTGGCATTAGCTAGAATACAGCACATACTAATTTAGTTTTGTAAAATAAAATTACACAAGATATTTTCAGTCACCTAGTGCTCTAAAAATGTATATATATTTTAAGTACATGCCTTGCAGCGTGTAATTGAATACAGATTATTATATGACCTTTATAACATTGAACAAGTGTTGTGAAAGTTAAGCTATGCGTGCAAAACTAGGTTTCATAGAAGGAAGGTAATTTCTGCAAGATGAACAGGAAAAAAATCTGAAACTTTTTTTTATACAATCTCAAAGAAAAGTTAATGCTTTTTGTTTCTGTTGTGTTTATTTAAGCTATTCTGGAAGTTATTTAAATCTTCTTCTGGGTAGCAACACATTTGTACCTAAGGATGTTCATCTAATCTCTCATTCTGCTAGCGATGGTGAGAGCCCTCTTAACATACTTCATGTGCTGCACGCAGCTCACTTTTAAATGCCACAAGCAATACAAATCCGTCATCTCTCCTTTGGAAGCTGCCTGATTTTGTAATACAGCTTACCACTAAGTAGTTTCTCTGATACTCGGGCTGTATTTCTCCTGCTTGATTCATGTTCTACTTCCCATTGCTTCACATTAACTCCCTCTGCCTCTGCTATCAAATGAAGGAGGTCTGATTCCTACCTGTACTAACTGCTAACTGCTCTGAATGGAGCAGCAAGAAATAAATACCCACACACACCTCAGAAGGTCACCTCTCTGGGCTCCCTGCCATCATGCCATTCCTTCGACACTCGCTGCTGTCCACTGCCAGAAGCAGGACCTTTGCTGTGACCCCAGAAACTTATTTTCCTCTTCTAGGAGACACTACTGGATTTCTACTGAAATACCTTAGCACTCATGGAGGAATATGATGTTTTTAAACAGGCAGCGCATTAACTCTTGAGCTCTTGCATACGAAAGGTTTATAACAACAGTTTCACATGCAGCCAAAACCGTTCAGTGCCACATGCCTCTCAGTGGCTGATCTATGAGCTCGCAGCGCAGCCATCAAACAGCACTGCTGCCGAGTACAAGAAAGAATGCACGTGGGGTAAGGTCACAAGGTTTCAACCCAGATTTCAGACAGCAGGAGACTGCATCAGAAAATAAAAATGGGATATACTTCAGTGCCCTTGAGGAGAAGGCTACAGGCCCGGGCAAATGAGGAGAATAAGGTGCAACCTTGCCTTTGCGCCACTCTACACGTAGCGGGAGGGTGGAAAGTGACTGTGTGTTCGTTTGTCTGCAGCCCTCTCTGTGATCATGTGTTCAGAAAAAAAAGATCTCCTATGTCAAACAAACTGCTGCTTTGAGCAGAGAAAATAGCTATCTGACTCATGACCACTGAAACAGAAAATCTTTGTTAAACAAGCCATTAAATTTTAATAGTAAAGTTTCAAAAAGTTGGCTGGGAAAACTATGCAAAAATACTTATGCAAAAACACTTACGCACAAACTATACTTTCCTACCAGAATCCTTTCTTGTCTCCTGATTCCAGAAGCTAAGAGACATGACCTGTCTAGTCACCATAATCATTAGAATAGGTTGACAAAGAAGCAATTTTCTTAGAGTGGTTTTATTAACTTTGGCAAATGGAAAGTAAATTAACTGCAAGTTTTCACAAATGCAGTTACTCTAGCAACTCCAGAACATGAAGGAGAAACAAAATGCATTAAATATAAATAAGTACATGAAGACCATAACTGTCCCTCTGTGTATCAAAGTGAATGAGCAAATAATATCAGTTCTTCTACCTAGAAAATAACTATTTTCCATAAATCTTACATGTCCTCAGGACAAAATAAAAGTCTTGTTTCTACTATATAGAGGAGCATAATTTACTAAGGGAAATAATGACAATACCACATATGAAAATATATTGTAAACTGTTATCTGCAATTCTTCAGTGAAATGATAAATCAGGTTATATAATCTCAGGTGACAATTCAGATCTATTACAACTATCATCTGTGTTTATCCAAATGCTTCTAATCTTAAATCATCACAACTGTTACTTCACTCCTTCAAGTTCCAGTAAAATTTGTATATTAAATAAGCGTCATAAAACAAAGTTACAATTCGCCAACTGAAAATGGTACAACAATGAAATGATCTAATCTTATTTTAAAGGGCTTTTGACAATGGCTGCAATAGCTCATTGTAACTATCCTATTTGCACTACAGCATCTTCACAGAAAAGACCAAATTTCTTTTAATTTCTTATATTATTTAATTTATTAGAAGCAATGAATTGAAAGCTTCCCTAGCTCAAATGTACCAGTGATAGTTTTTCCTATGAAACTTTTACAGGAATTTTCATTAGTACAGATGTAACTACAGCAACAGAGGTTAACATCCAAAATATTTCCTGAATACTAATGCATGGCCAGCACTGCTGATGAACAGAAGCCAAACTGCAAATTACCTACTTCAAATGGACATCCAGAGTCAAATCTAGTTCTCATTCCCACCTTGACACAGGCAGATCCTGTTCACACTGACAAGGATTTGCTTAAAAAAACAAAAAGGGTTTGCAGGAAAAAAAAGCCTTTGTGTATGTGGACAGATGAGGGAACAGATAATTTGCAATGCATCCTACCACATGAAAGAGACCTTGTAATGGATGGCCAGACAGAGAGCATGTTGAGATGGTAATGTGTTGGGCGGCAAGCTTTGTTAAGAACAGAGAAGCCAACCAGGATTTGAAATCATATTTTTAAAACTGACATACAAAAACAGCTGAGAAGTTTGAATAGCAAAAAAAAAAAAAAACCATGACAAAAAGATGGAGATGTCTGCTCTCTCCTAGATTAACCATAAGGGTTTCCAGTGTGGAGGTCTTGCTCTTCATGCTCCTCTTTACAGTTCCTTGGTAGTTAGGCAAGGCTTCCTTTTCACAGATATCACACCAAGTAGAAACATTCCCCCTAAATTAACCAATCTAATAAAATTATATCTTTGCTAATGGGTTCTAGGAATTATGTGACATAGAACCCCAACTTCAGCAGAGTTCAAAGCTTTTCTCTATGTACACTACTGAGACACCTGTCCTAATGAAAAACAAATGAAATTGGGGTGGGGGTGTTAATGATCTTATTTGATAAGTAAGTGAATAGGCTTAAGGAGACGTGTTCATTTTCTACAATAGCTACAAATGTCTTATGTCATCTTGGCAAAAACATTTAATCCAGCATGTTTGCCAGCTCAGAGGAAAGGACAACAATTTCCTATTTCACAGAAGATAGTGACGATAGATAAATTCAAACTGTCATGCTGAGATAGTACAGTGATAAGGGCAACAACAGCTTCTAACCACATTTCTGATGCCACCAAGATGGCACATCCATTCCTCACCACCATGTAGTAGCTCAGCCTCTGGAATAGAGTCTCTTTCTTACACAGTAGTAAGTGAACCCATAAGTCCAGTGCTGCATAGGAAACTACTCTGTCCTGAGGTTAATTTCAAAAAAAATAAAACAATTAAATCTGAAAATTCTAATTTCCCTGAGCAAATCTTTTTGTCTTGAGGCAGGAAAGAATAAAATCTGAAAATCTATGTAAAAGTAGGGGTTTGCCCTTGTATATACTCTGAAATATATTCTTTCCACATGCATTAAATTCTTCTTTAGCTACAAGTACTCACTCATAGACACTCTCAGACTGCTTAGACCATATTTTAAAAAAGGACAACTGTAGATGTTAAGTCTGTATACACCAGTTCTAAACTGGCAGTACTCATTAAAAAACCCCAAACAGTTAAATTAGTTTTTAATATAAATTTCTTTTGCACTATCATTTTTTCATGGTAAATATGTAATTTTAATTGTGCATTTCACCTAATATGGTATACAAATATATTCAATGCAATTTGGTTTGCAGCAGTTCACATTACCTACATTCCCAAACAGAAGAACAGTGCCTGACATTTGTACCATTAAATGGAGAAGAAACAAGGTCTATGAACAGCTTTGGACACAATTCAGCCCACTTAGAAACATTTCAAAAGCTCTTTGTGGTTCACTTCATCAAGCTTTTGCCTCTGGTCCACAAGACTCCTGCTTGAGAAGTCTCCAAGTAAGATGCATGATGCATGCACAGAAAGCTACATGACTGTATAAATTTTACAGCACCTGCACAACAAGATTTTAACATAGTAAGGTGCCCTTTGGCAGTACTGCAGTAAAAATCTACACTCACCATCCAACTACTGGTAAGATTCATCTTGCATAATGTTATGACAAGCTGTTTATGGTATAAGTTGAGGTAGTCACTATGCTGTCTGGTATAGCAAAAAAGCCCCAGGAATCCCTGAAAAATGATTCATCTCGTTTACTTTGCCTGCCTGGTTTAGGACGGGTGATGCTTTGGAGGTGCCTCTGTCCATTGACTGTAGAGTGAATCAGTGACCACTATGTTATTAATGTAGGCAGCTCCATTTATTAGTATAGTTCCAGGCCAGCATCTATACATCGTATCTCCCAAAGCACACAGGAAAAATTATAATATAGCTTCTCCCCATCTCACATCTTCAGTCCCCCCTTGCGTCAACAACTGCAATCTTGACACACTAGCAGTGTGTTATCATAGAATCATAGAATCATAGAATCATTTAGGTTGGAAAAGATCTTTAAGATCATCAAGTCCAACCATCAACCATGCCCACTAAACCATGTCCTGAAGTGCCTTGTCTAAATGCTTTTTGAATACCTCCAGGGATGGTGACTCAACCACTTCCCTGGGCAGCCTGTGCCAATGCCTAACAACCCCTTCAGGAAAGAAAATTTTCCTGATATCCAATCTAAACCTCCCCTGCTGCAACTTGAGGCCAGTTCCTCTCGTCCTATCACCAGCCACCTGACAGAAGAGACCAGCACCCA
>VYZV01043993.1:19324-29729 GCA_013401275.1 Pandion haliaetus | reverse complement strand
GAAGTGGAGGCATCACAGTGATGGTCGAGAGCAGTAGATGTGACCTCTTATCCATCCAGATGCAATGGCATGATTCCACTGGGTCCATTTTGGAAACACAGCTATTGTCTTGGTGGCAGGGTACTGCCTTTGGAGGTTCAGGCTTTTGGGGAGAGGGCTGGAAGATAAGTGTGCTTTGGAAAGTTCTAGAATAGGAAAAATCTTAATTCACTAAGCATGAGATCACTGCACAGCCATCGCTCCCAGGTGCTAATATTTGCAGACACTACAGTAATTTTGACTTCGCAGGAGGCAACCCATGCCATCTTATGAAATCAGTCTATAGAATGATAAATTACCTTCCTCTGTACTGAACTGGATCCAAGATGGAGCAGACTGTACAGGAAACTATCACTTAAAAAACCCAACTGTCCAGGGTACATTTTTAGGATGATGTCAACTAAAAGATACTACATTATCTGGAGAATGCCTGAGAGAGAGAGCAGGAGTCGAATAGCTATTGCTTTTCATCAAAGAGTTCTGGCCATTAAATTCTCCTGCTAAAGAGTTATGCGGCATGGTAGGCTGGATGCAGGAATGACGCTATAAGCTGTTTCTTCTATATGTTGTACAAGATAAACAGAGAACAGTCTCGAGTTTTTTAAATCAGTTGACATCAGAAAGTTTTAGAGTTCCAGTGAGACTCCTTTGAAAAATACCGTATATTCTTTCTGCCATCACAAACCAAAAAAATGTCCTTTAAACAATTTTTAAAGAAAAAAACAAAGAGGATAAAAGTTGGCTTTTTCATTAGCAATCAAGAATTTATTACAGCAGTGGTCAGCTAGGCCTACAGAGAGAGAAAACATTCTGTTACTAGGAATTTCCAGTATTTATTACAGAGAGAAGAAAAGGAATCTCTTTCAGTCATATTCATCTCAACGTTTGCAAACATCTGTTTACAAGGACTACGATGCCCAGGAGCAAAGTAGTCAGAATGGAGAGGCTAACAACCCATGTTTCAGACAGGATGCTTAGCCCTGTCATCCTTTCCTTCTCACTGAGAGATCCCTGGAGAGATCTGGAAAAAGGATTTCTATAAGTCACTTGCCCTGGAAAAAGCATGGGGCATTGAACCCATATATTTCCAAGCTATTTGCCATTAAAATATAAGGAATTTCATTCACACTTGAAGGAAAGCAACCCTGCAATGCTTAGATGGATGTGGATTGAGCTGTAAAACTATTTTTCACATTATACATTTTTAAAATTGAAATGGCTTTCTTAAATGAAGGAAGGTTTTCTCTTTCTACCTGAACTAAAAGTTCAACTCAAGAGAAACTACTCTACTATGCTGGAACAGATTAAATGGAGAATTACTTTTATCCTTTATTTTCTTTAGAAAATTCTTTTCTGGTAAAAAAAAACAAGAGAAATCTTTGTGGAATAAAAAAGGGCAGAACAAACAATTTGCATGTAATTTCCACAATGAAGACTTGCTCTACTAAACTGAATAAATAAAGCAATCAGTTTTAAGAAAGAAAACTTTCTTACCAATTAGATAGTTTTCACCCCCAGAGAATTAATTTGCCCTGAACTATTGTATGCCTGTTGTTAGCCAACACCACTTTTCAGTAAAGTGAGAGAAGTTTCCACATGTTTAAAATATATGTACAGCTGTATTCTTCTGAAAATGTATCAGGTATTTCTAAGTTTACAGTTTATATAATGTGAAGATTTTTTCATTTCACTTAACTAATTTCCATTCATTCTTAAAGCATAACTACAATGTTGAATTTTATCAGAAATGTATGTATACATGCCAATATACATTAAATGTACAAACTGACACAAATAGCATTTCTTTGTGCATTAGTATGTATCCTGAGTATCAGAAGAAGTAACAGATGCTCCAGTGTCAAACAACACGACCAGGAGCAAACACAGTGCATTCAGTACTGTGGCTGATACATACCCAGTTCAGACTTCCAGATCACTCCTTCATATAAGTCTCTGTGTATGAATGACAGCGTAGAGTTGGTGGTCTGCTGGCAGAACTCATTCTAATATGGTTTAAGAGAAGAGTGGCTATTTCATAGGAATCTGACTCTCTAAGGAGATATGATTCACTTAGATTGCTGTGTACATGGTATGCTGTACTGGAAGTAATGAGGAAAGAAGAGAGATGCTGTGGTGTCCATGTACTAAATGTGACCTATATGTCCTTTAGTTTAAAGTTCAGATTTCAGGTGAACTGTGAATGTCAGATTACTATGTGAATTTATGATCATTACTCCTTTTGCTCCAGGGATCCTACTTCCCCTGAAGACCTCATAGAAATATTTGCCCTGTCTCAACCTTTCATTTTGTTCAGCAAAGATCCATTGAAAAGGTGTCTGCATCACAGCTGCAGTCCAATGTCAGCCAAAAAATAAAGTACAAAAAGTTCTGCTGAGCTGCAACTCACTGCACTGAGCTGAACAAAAGCTTCCTTCCTGAAGGACTGCAAAGGCTCTACTTCTGACAAAAGCTTGCTTTCTTTCCTAGCTCTTTAGGATTCAGCATCATGACTTCAGGGATAGCTGTAGACATGCAGAGGTTATGTGGAGATTTCTGAGATCTGAGAATCAGTTCCTGTTATATTTCATAAATCACTGTGGTACCTTTCTATGACACTTTTATTTTCAGGTAGAGAAGTCAGCCTGCTGAGATAAACCTTTCTGGAGACAGTCATCTTTAGAAGTGGCATATTGCTCGAATTGGGTTCATCAAGTGCACTATCATTTTCCTCAGAGATTCATAAATTAATTTCAGGTATTATAGAGATGCAATTTTAAACATGGGTTTAACAATTAACTATCATTTGATCTGGCGTCTGCAAACACTGTGGGTCCATTCATGACAAATTCTGGTGTTGGATTTCTAGCCAAAATCTCTAAGCAAGGTTTAAATGTCTTGCAAACTCCTTCCTTGATCTCTTTGTAGTAAACATAGTAGGAAGAATCTCCTACAATTTTCAAGACCAGTAAGTGCCACTGTTAGGAATGATGTTTTATGCTTCAGTTTAAATGCTGGGGATATCCCTCACTGTAATGTTGATTCATGCAAAAGAATAAACCAAGCACGTGTACTTGTTCTTTTTTCAGCACCTTAAGTAATGGAAAGTAAAATAATTTGAAAAGCTTGTTCCTTTTAAACTTGTGTCAAGAGGCTAAACTATACTAGCTGCAATTTAATCACAGAATATACTCACATTTGTCTGACTTTATGAGGTACATGAAGTTTAGGGACTATTTGAAAGAAAAAGGTCATAAAAATGGGTCATAAGAAACTGAATGTTGTCCAAATGTAGCAAGCTGGCTTGGGTTTTCACAGAATTATTTGGAGGAAACAACATTGTGTGCTCATACTAGAAAAGAAATATGCAAGGCAGAAATTGAGCTCTGGTGTAAAGATTAATGTGGTGCAAATAAAAGATTATTGTTTAAGTTAAGCAAATCTATCTTAGCCTCTTCTCATAAATAGCCTCATATTTACTCTATCTAGCATCCAATTTTCATTCCCATCATAACAATTTCAAAGTTAAAAAATGCAGTTCAAAATTTTACAGCACAAAAGACAAAGGAGTTATTCTTCAAGCCCATTAGTGTGGAATCAGACTTAAAGCAGCTCACATTTAGCATGTATTGTATTTCTCCCCACCGAGTTTATCACATTAGGTCAATTTATTTTCTTAAGTGCACATGATCTGTTGAAGTGTCCTGCAAGTACTGCCACCACATTAAAAAATGCCAAGGAAAGCATTTATGCATGTAACTGAAGTCTCTCATATTTGACTTCTTTTTTGTATCCAAACAACTACCAGGAGAAAGCATTATCCATTCCTTATCTTGTGAGAAGGCCAGCAAAGTGCAATTGCAGCTGGTGGATCTCTAGCAACAACCCTGACACTGAACCTCTGGAGAAAGGATGCGCGTGCAGACGTAGCTTAAGTGTTGAGATGAAGGGTACGGCAGCCTTGCCTAATGGCATTACGCTGCCCATAACTGATACGGCCCCAGGGTGGCAAGAGGTGCATCCAAGCTTTGTAGCTCTAACAGCTGTAGCAATGCAAAGGAAGTTTTGCTTTCCGATGAAGTAAGGACAGCTTCTGTTAGTCCCCAGTGATAGCTGAGCTTTCAATAAACAGTAAGATTTTTTCTGAGATGTTGAAAGTATTTAAATTCTTGCTCACCAGGCTTTGTGCTAGGAACACTGACACAATACCAGATGGATGAAACAATTTGTCATACTCACATAAAAGGTTGGGCATCATATTTACCATTCCATTATTGAGTTTTCAGCTTGAAAATTACAGGACTTGTATAAGTACAGTCATACTGTTTTGAAGCAGGAAATGTTGTTTAAAATATTCTGGGCAAGTTATTTCTATGCGGTAAAAGAGATAAAACAAACAAACAAACCAACCCTTTAAACCACATCAAACATGAAATAAAATGTAAGAATTAAACTGTCACTGGATGACTGCCTTTAAAGTTCACTGTCTTCATTAAATCCCCCATGAAGGGGTCGAAAGGCAGAACTTACCTAAGTATACATAATTGGCCACACAGAACTTTATTTTTAAGATTTATGCTTGCTTTCTGAAAAAAAGCATAATCTTTTTAAGATTTATGTTTGTTTTCTACAAAAAAGCATAATCTAACCATGTCATATCTAATGTGTACGCAGTAAAGACTGACAGAAGTACATACAATGTTCTCCATCTCCAAATTATTGAGTTAGCTAAAATGTTCTGTGTGGGGGAAAGTTACAAAGAATTTATGGAAGGGCAATGTCTAATTAGTACCTGAAGTTGTACTGGGCTGCTGATTCTAATTAATAACACTTCCTAAGTGTGTTCAAAGGCATTTAAGTAAAATGAAAGCCTTCAGAAATTCATTGAAGCATTTAATGCCTAGATACTGTAGTGATAAGCCTGCTATAAAAGCCTAAAATAGGTTAGATGATAGATTAGACTGGTAGATAAAACAGAGAGAAAGAAACCGTAGCAAATAAAATACAGAGTCAGGTATGAAAGAGACAAATACACTTGAAAAGAAATAAATACAGAGAGACAATAAAGTGATTCAATTTGAGAAAAGCTTGTGCTTGATTATAAAAACACTGTAGTAGCATAATTTTAAATATCATGCATGCTATAAAGGAAAATGTACCCACATAACATAGCTGCTCTAGATTACAAACACCTTTTTTTAAAAAAACTTTAAACTTTTTTTTATAAAAGCAATTAACATTCCCTGGGGGAATGTGTTATGACATACATGTGTTACACTGAACCAGCTCCTTCTCTGATCAAACGTATCAAATCCAAATAATCCCATTCGGCAAGAAATATTAGTATGCTACAGCATTACTACGCTTAGCCAATGGACCAAAATAAGGAGTTGTAGGTCATCTTCTGCTGTTAAAAACACCAAATGGCTTGTGACACCCTATTCCCTGTTTCTTTCCAACTATATACAGAGCTTAGATGTAATATCATATTAGGGTTAGGTGAGATGAACCCCATCCTGAACATGGCTCTTGTTTTTCAGGTGATACAATCTCTGAGTAGAATTTCATATGCTTACATAAATTAGGGTATTAGAGAAAAAAAATACAAATACATTATACACCTAATATTTGGTAATGCAAAGAAAACAAAAGGCCAAGCTGCAGTGAAGCATCTGTGAGATCACATGCAGGGTTTCCCCTCTTCCTTGCGCACCCACGGCAGCAATCAGGGTGTCACAGGGGAGCAAAGAGATTGCTGTTTATTTACGCTGCCGGGTGTCCAGGAGGGATGATAAGCATGCACTGAAGTTGTTGAGTGGCTAAGGAGAAGTGAATTATACCTTTCCGAAGACTGACACAGCATGTGCCACCTGGGATGGGTATTCAAAGGTGTGCCACTCCCAAGAAACTGAAGTGTGCGGTCTGGAGGCTGCACGCTAGCAATTGCTGCAAAATCTATAGTGACCGTTGGGGATAAAGAGCTTCAGAAGGGCTGGGGGACTTTTTTTTTTGCATTTTTACAGCAGGCTGAACACCAATGGAGAAACAACCCTGAGGCAACGCTACTGAAGGGGGGAGTGACTGCAACCGTGCAGCAATGAGCCCCCACTGCCCATGCTGAGCAGAAAGCTCATCAGCTGCCCACTGGGCCACAGACCTGGCCTGTTTTAACACTTAACCAGGTTCCCCAGGGACAGTCACCTGATCAGGTCAGCCTCAGCTAAAGAAAATTCAGCAGAGCTGGAGGGAGGTGGAGAATCCCTCGCTTTGCGAGGCAGAAAGACAGCGAGGTGGAGGTTAAGAAAGTTCCCCGTTAGATGACAAGCAGTTGTCCCTTTTAACACTTTTATACGTCTGTAATAGCAGTTCCTCCTGCATAAACTTCAAGCCGGCTGGGTCTGTGTAAACATCTTCCCCTCCCCTCTGCTGCACTGGGCCTCTCGCTTATCCCCCGCCGGCAGCTGTGGCTTGGGAGGCAAACAGTGGTCATGCTGTTCTGTGCACAATGACAAACAAATAAAAGAACAAGCAAGCTTGGGAGATTTAAAATCTAGAGCTGAGGGACTTCTCTGAGTTTCACTGCGCCTCTGTGATCCTCCCACTAAATGTGAGAGCTGTTTTCTTCAATAAATGAAGCTCATAATAAACATCTCTCCTCGTGTCTCTCCAGAGCCCTTTAGGGAGCTCTGCAACAGCGGAGCGTAGAAATTTGCAGAAAGGTGTCCTCTGATGGATTTGACTTACATGGCATCCATTGCTATAAACTGCCAAGAAATGGGATGTCTCATGACACCCATGGACTCTAGCCATTAAAAATCGTTGTATCAAATGCATATTTGAGCTTTATTTCAAAGAAGCGTTTGATTCCATCAAACTATTTTTGAAGCATAAAGGTTTATTTATAAGGACTTTTTGCCTTTCATACCTTCCTTGTACACTCAATTCAGAGTTCCTCTCCTAAAGGGCTTGAAAAAAACTTGTGCGTTAATTAGCAAATTTAGATTTCAAAAAGTATTTTCTCACAGAATAATGACATTGGAATATATTAAATTGAATATATGATGAAGATGTTTCTGAAGTTGGAAAAGGCAAAACCTGGACCTCACACCTGCATAGTCAGAATAAGTTTGATGGAGGACAGGTTCAAAGTGTCTGGTCTCAGCAGGGTATTATCATGATACATATTGTACATGCAGAACCTCACAAACTCTCATAAATGTACTTACAATAACCAGAAGTAAATGCTTTATAATCTGTAATCAGCCCAACATTCAAAGCCTGCTGAAATTAGAGAGGATATTCTTTTCAGTAAGCTTAAGGGCAGGTCTTTTACATTCAGTATTTAAAAGTAAACTCAGGAAAGTCACTGTTTGACCAATTCTTGCCATTCCCCCTCATAAGGATCTATCTGCACAGCCATTTGAAAAATCATGCAAGTCTCCTTTAACAACAAATACCAAGTTTTTACTACCATCAGAATTACACCTAATTTAAAAGTGAGCTGAATTTCTGTTCTATCTTATGCATCATCAGCAAAATGATTTATCTACATCTGAACTGCAGAATTTTTATTAGTAAGGGAAATGCAAAAGTCAGAAATGTGGATTTTCAGATATTGTATTCACAGAGCTGGCAATTAGAAAAGCCATCTTTGAGTTCCTACCTACACTGACAGGAAAGTCATTGAGAGGACGGAGAGGACTTTACAGGCTTTTCAGAGTTATTTTTCTGATCATATTACCAGCAATCTTATCTCTTTAAAATATTGGCGTGCAACTTGGAGTGATGGAAATGAAAGCCAATATCAAGAAGGATGTAAAATATCCCCAACACAGTAATTCCAATGCTTATTTCCAAAGATATGTTAGCTCTTTGTACACTTATCAGCTCAGCGCGCCTCAAAGTTAGTGATTCCAGTGTACTTAGTTATAACTATCTAACTGCACTGTGTAATTTGGATTGGACATAGATTCAACAAACTCTGGGGGGATTCTGAATGCTGTCTGGATGTTCTAGATAGTTGTGTTACACCAGTATGCCAGCTCCCACAGCAATCATTCACAAAATCTCTATTATTATCAATGGGAACATGACACTTTTTGCTTCATTTTGCAAATAAAAACAACAACAAAAAATGTTTTTAAAGTCTTCAGTATTTGTAAGACAGAGAGAATGCCTGCACAACAAAAACTGCAATGTCATTGAGATGAGCTGGAACCTTATGGGAGGAAGTCACACAAAACTATGTAACAATTTTCTGAAACAAAAAGGTAGGTAAATTACTTACCTGAACAGGGAAAATGTAAGCTGCACCCAAATATATCATCTTGCTTAAATTATAAGNCCCCCCCGATTTTAAAACGGTTTTCTGTATGTGGTTATTATATATAAGGACATATAATATAAAAATGAGATATGGATTACTGTTTTCCTACATGTTTAGTCACATTCAGGAGGTGGTGAGAAACAAGTTCCTGGTCCCTTCTTCTCGACCTCAGCCCCCTACCCAGTGCTTACCAGGCAGCTCAAATTTGTGTCACTGACAGTGGGCTCTTCATGAGCCCAGGGTGAATAGATGCCTCTACTGTTGGTTGCTCCCACTTCTGCCCTTCTCCTGCACCCCGCATATCCCTAAGGAGACCACATTTTGAGTCGGTTTGCTTGAGAATCTTTGGCTCTTTGTGAATGGCATATCAGTTATCACACCTTTAATCTTTAGATACATCCTATGTATATTTATTATTACTATCAGAAAAAGATATGATGAACAATGGATAAATGATATTAAATTAAGAGTGGGCGAGGCTAGATTTTCTTTCCGTTGGCATGTCCATCACTTTTTTTTTGTTTTCCATTCAAAAATATCTATAAGCTTCTGTGTTTCAAGCCAGTCTTCTCTGATCTCCACTTCAATTATAGTACTTTTGACATTCATATGATACAATACAGACTGTGGACAGCTTTTAGTTCAAAATTCTCTGCCAGCTGCGTCTTCCTACAGTTTTGTTTACCGCCTGACATACTCAAAATTCTGTCTCTGGCTTCCTGAGTTACTTCTCAACTGGGGACTTGATCTTGAAACACATAGACACAACACTTTCTTTAATTTGCTAAAAGTGATTGTCTGTAGAATTGGCGCCAATGCTGTAAGATGTTCTGCAAATGCAGAGAGCAAGGCACATGGGATCTGGCTGTGACAGTATGCTCTTGAAGTTATTCTCTATATAAACACTGTCTGTAATCAAAATACTAAATCAGACAATAACAATAATGGGTGATGGTGTATGTCATCTCTTTTACTGTTAAGTTGATAATTAAAATGAATATTCTTCTTCTGACATTTTAGCATATATTCCCCAAAAATTTGAAATGATGGATAATTTCTCTTTTGATGCTTTTTATAAAGCTTCTTCACTCCTTGCATCTCTTTTTACAATCTTTATCATCCCTCTTTTCACATAATACTAAAAAATGTCATCTCGGGATAACCTTTTGTTTGACCTTTCAGCAGATAAATATCCTCTAAAGAAATCAAACTTATATTTTCCAATTTCCCACTTTCAAATCATCAAGAGCAGGAAATATACAAAGAAATACTGTTCTGGTTCTTGTTCTTGAGCTCAAAACACCAAATTACCATTTGACCCATTTTAATAATTTAAAACTATTTTTCTTTTCTTTTAATCTCAAAAATGTCAATTAAACACTGTCAGTTATAATGATATCAAATGACATATCCTACTCCCTTTGATGAAAATGATTAGTTTAGAAATGCAGACCCATTTTTATGCATTTATTAAGCATATCCTTTATAAAATGAATAAACAAAGGAACAGATCTAGTACTTCCAAATACCAAAGGTGAAAAGTACATTGTGGTATAGGCATTGTCACTGAGAAAATCTGCAGAAAATTTGGATTGGGACCATAAGGTTAGACCAAACGGGTCTGGTCCTGCTTCATTCCTTATTTTAATGGCTGGAAAATATGAAAGAATGCTGCTTAAATTACTGCCTTTACATCAGTGAAAATGCTAAAAGTCAGGGGAGGCTTGGGCCAACTGACCATTGCTAGCTGGTAACTCACTGTACTATATTTAGTCTTCTAAAAACCTAGCTAGAAAAAAAAAAGGGGGGCTGGGGGGAGTGGGGAAGGTTGAAAGTAGCCAAACTGTGATTTAGAAATAGTCATAATTTACACAAAATAAGAAAGTCATCTACATATTTAAAAGCTGGCTCATGGGAGGACACAAAGGGAATCCTATATCAATGCCCATTGGTGTGTCTCTTCCCATCTCCTCCATCCCAACTGACTTCAAAGCTATTTTTCATATGCAACACCTATGAACTGAAATTCTATAACTGCAATAT
>VYZV01043993.1:728-15121 GCA_013401275.1 Pandion haliaetus | reverse complement strand
GGTCGTTACAGGGCTTACTCTTAGGAATGTCCTAAGAATTAACTCATTCACCTGCTTCAAAGGAGATAACAACCAACATATAAATCACTTAAGTGGTCAACTGGTATAAACCCACATATATTACTTCACATTACTGTTAAAGAATAACTGAAATGCTAGGATCATCACTTACGCTTTTTGTTAAGGTACTGCAATCACAATGACTATTAAGTCTTCTGCCTGCCGTCAGTGAAAACATTCAGCTCCATTTAATTCTATTCCTTACACATTTCTAAATGAAGCACATTGCAAGTAATGACTTTTATTCTATATATTGAACTCACAGCCTTGGACAAAGAAATATTGAGGCTGGAAATACTTAGACAGAACACTCAAAGAAATAGGAGGTCTGAAAAAATTGACCTCATGGAGCTTTAAATCTCTACAGGGTTCATGCCTACACATGAGCTACATAACATTTAGGGTTAAATTCACAGGACTGATTTGGGGCACCTACTTCAGGATGAAATCAGATCAGTCAAACCCCCAAATTGTTTGTTTCTCTCCACTAACAATAAAGGGTGTCTAGGTGATTAGATCATTCAATCAGATGAATTTAATCCAAGATAATTGCAGAAGCAGGCAGCTGGACTAAGGACAGCATTTATTTCTCAGAAACTATTCCTCTTACATAGTATTTTGTGTCTCCAGTTCTTTAGAGAAAATATGTAAGAGGGTTTTTAAAATTATTTATCTTAGTGAAGTTTGTATTTTTGTTGATAATTCTAAAATTTTTTTATATGGTTTGTGGTTTTGTGTGTGCTTTTTTTTTTTTAAATCCTTAAAATAGATCTGTTTAAAAAAGGCTCAAAAGACTTTACTTGAGTGAAATATTTGCTTTTGGTAACCAGCTATTTTTGGATAAGAGAGTGAATGATTTTTTCTCTTAAATAATGCTGATTTCCCATTTATTTCTACTGTAGCTTGACATTCTTGTCACACTTACAAAGACAGACTACCTAATTTCTTGTCACGGTATATAGTAAAGATGTTTACAATGGTATTTGTATAGTGATTTGTTCTGGATCAGAACAGTAATATACTATTTCCATTTTTAAAGGTATAACTCCAACAAGATAATACTGTGTCATCCTGAAAGAGAGCTGTATCAGCAGAAGAGACTATCTAAGAAAGAATATCAATTAGGAAAAAAAAAAAAAATCAATAATTTTGCAAGTCTGGAAAGACTGGGCCAGCATAAGAGAAGAGAAAAAAACCACAACAAAACAAACCCACAAAAAAGCCACGACAAAATACTTTTTTTAAATAAAGCATAAAACCACAAAGAGGCATGGAGACTTAACACTGTTGAAGCTTTCTTACTGTACCCCTGTGGTATGCAGGTATGTCACCACAGATTAAGTCTCCTATCAGAGACTTCTACAAAAAGAAGCATATCAATTGGAAAAATAATTGTTTTACAACCATGGTTTAAAAGTACACATGGAGATAAACACCAAGCGTACTGGTTGTAAAATGATGTCTCCTAGTCCTGCCATGGAAGCACACACAACTTCAGCTCCTTCCACCACCATCTCCCATGGAAGACAGAGCAGTGACATTCCTGTTTGCAAAGAAAGAATATCCTCGGAGAGGTTCTGCAACTGGCCTCTGTGGTCACCCTCTCTTAGTAAGGAAAGTATGATTTTCTGGCATGAAATGAGACTTGTCTGTGATCTCTGAACATGCTTTTGGAAAGGCTAGTGTGAAGAAGCTGGATTCAAAAAAAGCTTTCCAAACCACTGATAATGCTGTTGTTAGGCATATTGCTGTGTACTACCAGACCGAAAAAGTAATGTTTCTGACAGCAAAATGAGCTCTTACATTATTTTGTAATTAACATATGTTCCAAATGATAGATTGTGTTTCAAGTATTTAACATTAAAATAAGAAACTAAAAGCAAAAGGAGGGATGATGTGACACTTCTGGAATTGGATTCACTGGTATAATCTTTCTACACTATATTTTCTGATCCATCTAAATAGCTTTGTAACTGGTTAAAGCATGCCCCATGCCTCCCAACTGTAAGAACTGTCATAGCCAGTTGGATTCAGAAAAGGATTATGTTCTCCACTGTTTTTAATTAACATATTTCTGGCCATAGTCAAAGCAGTACTGAGCAATTTCCTTTTAACATTTCTCATGTATCTGAATTCTAATCCACCCACTCCNGGGGGAGGAAATTGCAATGTTAAAAATCTGTTCATCATTGGTTACTAATTTAAACTATTGATGATCTAACAGAGCTGGTGCTAAGACTCCTATTGATTAGCTGGGTTTGGTAAAACATTCATTCCCAAATATAATTCGCTGTATATAGTTACATTTACAAGGGAAACAAGCTACAAGAAGAACAACTCTGCCACATAATAGTGGCAATGAATGCAATAGCTGTGAAGCTCTGTGATGGGATATGACGTGTTTCTCCATATATTTACATTTTAAAGTTTTAATGAAAGCATATTGTCAGAGAATGCCAAGCCCACTATGTATTTTCCCTTTGCAGTGCTGTGACAAGATCCTGCTTCATGTTGCAAGCAAGAAAACATTTTGTATTAAATGCAAAGTGAATATGAAGGAATGAACTCAAACAAGTTCCTCCAGCAAATCTTCTCACTATCAAAAATCTAGGGGAAGCCTTTTTCAAAGACAAAAGCATTTTAGTCCATTTCTGATGAAGCTGGCTTTTATCAGTTATTTAGACACTAGCTGTTGGAAAATTCCCTCTTTCTTCAAGAAAGCTGCAAAGTAAAGATGCTGGAGCACTTCCTGAAACTTCATCAGCAAAATAATTTCTTCTTTTAAGAAAATAAAATTGAAATAAATACATGCATATAGAAATAACTGACTGAGTCTGACTGTTAAATGCCTTTTAACATCTAACTTCATGGATTGATCATATCACTTGATATACAAAAACCTGCAACAAATAAAAAAATGTAACATTTATAAGATCAAAATAAGATTTAACTTAGAGCTCTTTCTGTAGGTGTTGTTTTTGAGTTTATCTATGTTCAAAAACTAGATTAAATTGTTCCCCTGGGTTCAGAATAAACTGTTTTTCTTTTTTCCTTTGATGATGGCTATCAGTGCAGAGATTTTAGTTCATCCTACCCCATCTCCTGCTACAGGTGGCTCCCATCTATCTTTTTTTTTTTAAGCTAGAGAAGGTTTATGTTGATGTATGGTATTCAGTATGAATAAATGGCATAGAAACTGGTGCTCACAAGTCTCATGTGTAGCTCTTAAAAAAAATCCCAATACAAGAAGCCTGTCCTACTTGAGGAAAGTTAGCATACCCTAATTTGACTACACATTTGTTTTTACCACGTTTTTACCAAGGTATTGCAGTATTACAAAACTTTATAAAATGAAACTGAGGATGGGACTTCTGCTTAGGGATGCCAGTGATCTTTTTCCTGTCACTGAGATCAAATTATTTAAAAATTAACACAGGGGCCCTCAGCCTTGGCTATAGTCAGATTCTGCACAAGGGAATCCACCTATTCAGCATGGGATGACACAACCCCTGGCACGCCAGTGAGCACTTACAAGCGCACTGCGCAGCATTGAAACTAATGGGGACCCTTGCAGATTATTTAGCTGCCAGCTAACATGAGCCTGGGTTACACAATCAGGTTCTAAATTAGGCTAATTGCTTAACTTTGGCAGTAGTATTGCAATAAAAAGATTCATAATTCATAATGGAGAAGGTGAAGATGTGAACCTTAGCAAAAAGACACCAAGTCATACATCAAGAGGCAATTATGGGTCTCAAATACCAGCATGCCGAGCAAGCAATGACTAAAGTCAAACGAGGTAACAGTGCGCCAACTTTCATTCCTGCTGACAGTGAGTGTTTTGTTTATTTTGTTGTGCTATAATGTTGGTACACTATTTCTGGTCTCTGGCTATATTTGCAAGAAAAGTACATGATCCTACCTCCTTTTGGTCATCAGTGTTTCCTCACATGAGAATACTTGAACATCCATTCCCATTTCCAGAATTAAAAGTGAAAATGGTTCTCTCATTTGGAGTATCAGTGCTTCACCGTAATTGAGTGTTGAGTTAGCCCTATAGCAGATCTTTAAGGAGATAAACGTTATTAAAGACTGAAAAAAATAGCCGAGTATGGTGAAACTATCTATCTCTTTAGAGATCTGAGGGCTCTCCTTAGAGCCTGAATTTCAGATTCTTTTTCAAAGACCATTCAAAACTGTTCTTCAGTCTTTTATGAAGGAGTCACTCAAAAAGAAAGATCTGATTTTCTGTAGGAATAGCACCATTAAATTTAAGGTGTTTCTTAAGTAAAGTATTCAGCTGAGTATTATCTGCCATTAAGATAATTAGGTCTAATTTTACCTTGGACCTTAGGTGAAGCTTTGCAGTGGGAAATAATTTCTGGAAGAGTTTTACCTATTTAAACAGAAAAGTTAAATAGGGGATTTTGAAAGACATATAGATTTCTAGCTCATTCTCAAATCAGATTTACTTGACATCAGAATTACATTTTTAATGTGCAGAAATCTAGCTAACCATAGTTAAGGTGCTATATTGGGATTTCTGAATGGGAACTATCAAGCTATATATGTTTTCAGATATGCAGAGCTACAGTGCCAGTGAAAGCATCTTTTAAAATTACAAAGTCATGATAATACAGGTATGCCATATGGGGTTATCAAACATGTACACCAATGACCTAAAACTGTGCCACTAGCAATTTTCATAGTGACATCAGTGGGACATTCCTAAATGTTTTTTAAAATTTCATCCATAAAATTAAAAGCCTAATCCTCTCTTGGTTAAGTAAACAGCTAAATAGTAGTAAATTTCATGGGGAATAAACTATTTTATCCTCAAAAGAAAAATTATACCACCCTCTTGCTTAACCTTTTCAGTCACTGCTAAACATAAAGCTAATAGACACTTCTGTTTCTGAGCAAAACAATTGTCACTTTTTTCCAGTTGAGGAAGGACAGAAATGAAAAATAATTGTTATTCCAAGCTCTACAGAGCTTAATTACCTCTTTACTCAGGCAAATTTCCCATTGAGGCCACCAACATTTTTACCTCAATAACTACTGAATCATCTAATAATAAAATAGCATTAAAACCAAAAGACATAGAGAATAAAAATGAAAGCTTGCAATAGGTTTGACTGTATACTGTACCACTGCATCCTTCTCCAATATTGTCATATTTATTTCTTGTTTCCATTGGAAGCTATAAGCCAGATTTTCAGATATTCTAAAATAAACATGTTTTTCTCTCTGTTTACCCCACTATTTCATCTAACTCATTCCATATTGTCTCCTGGATTGAGCTGATACACAAAATACAACATACATTTTACCCTACCCTTCAAGTCCAATACAGAGAGTTTCTTGAACCCAGACTGAATCTCCAGCAGAAATTACAGAAGTGCCAGGAGATGCTGTGTTCAACAGAGCAGCAATCCCTAATTTAATGAAGACAGCTCTTAAGTAAATGGAGATACTGTATTTTGTGATATGGCACACCGGATTTAAATGATGATGTTAAACACAGATTTACACATACTCGAGGAATGTGGAACTTAGTCAAGGTACCAGTTTAAAAAAGATTTCAACAAGAAAATTCAACACAAAGCCTCAACATTGTACAAAACAACTTCTGAAACTTTATTGTGAATTTTAAAGTACATTTAGAAAGGATCTTATCCTTAATATCATTAATTAAAAATAAATTTGAAAGAAATCCACATACTAGTAGTTTAAGCAAAGTTCAGTACAGACTTTTTGAAGTCACAATATATACATTGCATGAGAGTGCAATAAGCTTCCAATTACATTAGGTATATATATTTAAAATAAAGAGTTTTGATTTGACATGTGTGAGAGGCATACTGTTTACAATGAAAATGTTTTACAAAATATAGCAAAGTAAAAATGGAGTTTAATACATTTTGAATGTACAACTACTTTATATCCTTTTTAGGTAGTTTTTTACTCAAAGTGTACAAAGGTCCATTTTTTTAAAGGACACCTGTTTGCACTGTCCAACACTGATTAGAAATGATAGTTTTAAAGATTCATTACTATACATATCAGTGAATTCTTATTCAACTCAATGGCCACTACAATGAAGAAAATATTACAGAATCATTGACAGCATCTTCCTCTCTCCTAAACTATGCATAGATAAATACATAGCAATGGTGCCTATTACTACAATAAAAGTGAAACACTTCACCTGATTTTTGCAGCTATTTTTTGCATAAATATAATGCATTATATATATATTAGTTTATTTAACAATCAATTGATTGCTTATTTTAACACTCAGTAACATATAGAAGTACATACACTGCTATCCTTAAATATTTTCCACTCTGTAGTGGCTCATAGGATTCAAAAAATCAACACTGTAAATTCATAATTCTCAACCTGGGGGAAGACTATCCCTCAGATGGACTGATACTACTTATACAAGTTAAACCATATTATGAATCCAGATCGTCCACCTCCAAAATACATAACAGGAGTAATATAGGATACTGTGGCTACTAACTACTGCATAATCATTATATAGGAAATCGTCACATCAAATGTTTTACATTTATGATTACTCATTACATTATACCACACAGAGAGCAAAACTTTTCCCAATAGATGGACCTCCTTTTCCACAGTTTTTCATGTTTTAGAGAAAAATCATCACACAGTGACAAAGTTATGTTTTGAGAAGTGTGCAAAACGTGTTTTCTTTTTCAGGATCGAAGAGTGAGCTGCAAACTATTAATTATTTTACAGTCAGGATGTAAAATTACATCTTTAAAGAGAAAGTCAGGTTTTCGGCACCGCAATTAAACAAACCGTGTATTGGGGGTGTGGGACTGTCACTCTAAACTGTGGGAAAAGCATACCAGAAAATTAGTTAGCCAATAATGAATTAAAAGTTGTACTTTCCTTTCAAATAGAGCACAGTAGGGTTATGTGATCTGTGTCCAACCACTCTGCAATATGTTACCTGAACAGCTCAAAGTACTGCAAAGGACAAGACAGCTTTGCATTCATTATTGCCAAAATTAAAAGGAATATGCTGAAATGTGTAATAACTGATGGTGGATTTTCAACCACCACCAAGGATGTCTGGGACATTAAGATCTGCAGAAGAGAGCACGCTATTTCTTTTAAGCACCCAAGTAGGGTGGATGTTCGTCATGGGTTTGCTTGCCTACTTTTCCTGGACTTCACCAGAGTTAAAATGAAACCTCTCGCACCAAAGAGCCTCACTGTCTTTTGGATATAACTGTCTCTTCTACAGAGAAAACGTTTACTCTCTCTCTGCAAACCACTACCTAATAGCAGTGATCACTTAGAGGGCAGACACTCCAGTTCAGATGTAATCCACTTTTGGCAGGGGTACTAATCCTGGAACTTCTCATGCTTTTTCATGCTAAATGTAGTAGACTAGGCTTTCAGCTGTCATCCCCGTTAACAGCAAGAAAAAATGCTAATAGTTTTGCAGATCCACCCGATGTTTTTCATTTTTGCTGTCCACTAACCCTCCAGAAACTTCATAGTGAAAAGCTATAAAAATAGGCGCGCCGATTTTGCCTAATACCCATGCAAGAAGAGTGCAGCACACCCACCAACTTCAGTCATGCTACACTTGCCTGTCCACCACATGCAGCATCATGCAGGGTGAGACCTACGGATTGCCTCGGGAACCCAAAGGGAAAAGAAACAAGAAGTCCCTGGCATGGATCCTGGAGACAAGACAGGTTTAGAGACGACACTAATGGCATGCTGACAGGCTGTACTTTAAGACTTCTTTTTTAAAATAATAATAATAATAACCAGAAGGTTTACCAGTCAGAAACCTGCCCGGTGTTTCTTATTAGAGTGTCACTTTAGGTTAAAAAGAAATCTTTTAGCTTACACTATGTGGCACATTTTTTCCCTATTTCTGTTTAAAAGACACAAAATAGCCCACCCTTTCCTTTGATATCTTCAAAGAGGATAACTGAAGCCTTCCAGGATCCTTGACAGCTTAAGTATACAGTAGGAATAGTTGACAATTACATTTGCTTTTCCCAGTGTGCAGAAAGGATGGCTAATGGAATTAATGAATTGTTTGCTGTTCACCAGTAAAAAGTCTAAATAACAATATGACCTTCAGTCAATGCTGCCGAAGAAGCGTTTCCTTAAACAATTCACAACACAAGAGATGACCTCAGACAGCAACTTATAAATGTGTTTGTGATTTTTCTTCTTTAATTTTCTCTCTCTTATGTAGACCTAATAGATGAATGTTTAACTGTTTGCACCAGTTGCTATTTTCCCTAATGACTAAGTGTTTATACCAAACTAGGAAAAAAGGGAAAGTATCTTGCTCTAAAGGCTAAGTTCAGCTATCATGAACACAACGTAAATCTAAAACTTCCACTTAAGACAAAAAAATACCCCCTAGTTTAGATTTTTCTTAGAGGTAATAAACAATGTTTAATAGAAAAGTTCCTTTCCAATGAAAAGTGAGAGGTTTACAAATAAAGCTGAACACCTCTCTTCTTGTTTCTATTTCATGTAAATACACTGCCATCAGTGGTGGGATTATTGGTTTAAACCAGTGTGGAAAGAAACCAAGCATCTGTTAACAAACTTCTGGTGTTTCATAGTGCTAAACAGTTTATTAAAAGCACATTAATATCCCGTAGGAGCTTGGGGTTAACATTGTTACTGTTGTTTTGAAATGGATATTTATCAAAGGAATAGAGAGGGTTTATTTAACGCCAGGTCAGCACATGAATGCAGACTGCAAACTAATTATTTTTTTTTTAAGTTCTAAAGCTGGAAATACTCTTCCTAAACAGGAACTGTATTCCTTAATTATCTTTGAAGAGAAGGGTTGGACTAACCCTACATTTTTAATCTTTTTTAGGATTTAGTTTAGTAGGATAAGAGGTTATAGCAGAGTAAAAAAATGATTTAGTACAGTGCCTACAATCCACTGATGCTTAATACAGTTGATCATCGAAATACTGAAATGATAGTATTAAGTGATTTATGCAGTTGATGACATAAATGCTTATGACAGCCTTAGCCACATAGTTGCATCTGCTTGACTTTCACACACTTTGTTTGGAGACATGCATGTGTAAAGATCAGTAGCAATTGCCAATTTGCCTGATGTACCACATCACCATACAAAAACTGCTACAGATTCCCCCCCTCAGGTGCAATTTTGTCATACTCTATTAATCCTTTCAATCCTCCCCCAATCCTGTGGACTTGTTATTTAGTAATCCCTGATTGTTGTGGTGAAGGAACATTGGAAAATCTCTGCTGTCTGCAAGGCAGAAAATTACAGTGGTTGTCTATTAAATTTGGCACTTACAGTGCCCGTTTGGATCAAGCCCACTTGTCACAATCACAACCAGTAGCCATAACATCAGGACAAATTATCACCGACATCCAAAATGTCAATTTTAAACTAATTTTGTGTTTCACAGTGTCGCCTCTTCAGTACCCAGACAAAGGAGGAAGCTCAGCTATATTTTTAAAGAGGGGGGGAAAAATCTTAAATCAACACATCACATAGGGTAGCCTCATTCACTTATGCATGTCAGGTTTTCAGTTTTCAGCTCCCAACTGGGAACTCTCCCACATGATTGCAACCTATTGTGAAACTGAACAACTTGGCTTTCTTCCACTTGAGTCCGTTAAAGAGAGATTACTGGGACCATTCCTTTCCAGGGCTGCTCTTGTTAAATACAAGATTCTCTATAAACATGAGCAATTCTCTTTTTAATTCAACATTTTTACACTGAAAAGTAATCTATTTGTCTGGATCTTCTCGCTCTCTTATACACACGTGCATGCGCGCGCACACACACACACGCACACACACAAAGCCAGCAGGTTTCTATCCCAAATCAACTATGTGTATCCCTATCTTTTTTTCCCATATAGACAGAAGTCAAATTCACCTAGTTTTTAGGAAACAAACAAACAAATAAAAAAACCCAGCCTTTCATCAGCTTGTTTAATTTAAACCTGTGAACCTTGATTTAATTTTACTGACATGAAAAAGTAACAGCTACAAGCTCCCAGCCAGGATTTGTGATTGATTACCTAGTGAAGCCTTTACAGAAAAGCTTGTTTGGTTATTAGTTGTACTAAGGTCTGTGTTCAGTGACATATCCAACCACAATCTTTAATTAAGAAAAAACTGACTAAATATTTAGATATATTAATTCTGAAATAAAATAAATAGGGAAATAAATAAGCAAATAAATCCCCCCAAAATATGAAACAGCCAAAGCTTCACAATCAACCACAAAATAAAGGAAATTTTAAAATAAACCTTTTCTCAGTTATCTCAGATATCTAAAGTTGTAACATTTTATTTCTCAGATCTGACTTGTCTTTTGGAAGTATTGTACTATCACCACTAGCTCATCCTTCAGAAGTCCAGGAAGATCTTATCCTTTCCACTAAAATAGCAGCCATGAGTGTGATTACATAATCTACATGCTCGCCCCACACCACTTATGTTTCTTAGCATACTGTTGCATGAATCAGTCTTACTCACCCATGGGTGCAGTGTATACTGCCTCCAGATCACTAAGCTAGTTTTGTTTGTTTTGATGTACACAGGGCATAACATGGAAAATTTTGTGCAGAAGAATCATATTTAAGCTTGATGGGACTACTGAAGCCTAACTGTCACAGGGGGGGATTTAAAAATGAGAGAGAGGGGTTCAGATCGCTTAAAGAATCACCTCCAACTAACCCAAACTTAACACATTCTGTACTGAAAGGCAAACTGGAATAATTTTAAAAATAGTTGAGATTTCACTGTCAAACCTCAACATCTATACTACTAAATATAATCAGGAATGATCCACCAGTAATACCAGCCATGTGTCCTTGCAACACTGTTCAAAACAGCAGGATACTCTTATGGTAAAACACTTAGCAAAATGCAATTTCTTACATGAAAATAAAAGGCTCTATGCAATTAGTTTAGGAGATCGTAGTGCATGCTGAAAAATGATACACATTCGACATCTGATAGAAAAATCTGTCTGGAAGAAAAGGTTTGGGTGTCTAATTCTGACCCTAGCAGCTCTCTAAAGGTCATACTAGTAGTAGCAGATACTACGTACTTCAAAACAAGTCACACCAGGCTGCACTGCTGCCTACATTAGCCCAAACTACATTTATACCTGGACTTTGCCTAAGGAGATACTCAGGACAGGCCTCATCAGCGCAGGCAAGACCCAACCATGCCACAACCAGCCATGCAAGCCATACTGATGACAAGGGGTTTCTCCTCTAGCACAACGCTATAATGCCACACCCCTACATGTGGAAATTGTGGTACCTGGCAGCTCACTCTTGGTACCAGCATGGTGTTTCCCTGACTGAAATTTTGAAAATATCTGCCCAGCTCTTACGGGACCAAAGATTCATGTAGTTGCAATCCTGAAGACTTTCACATCAAGAAGCAAACACTAAAATGTAAGTAAACCCAAACGAAGTAAGAAATATTAATGTGGAGGTACCTCGTGATCTCTTCCAGTTACAAACTCTCTCCTATCACATCCTAGCTGATGCCTTAATGACATCCCTAGCTGTTTTAATTCTCATTTAGACCGTAAGCATCAGGGATACAGTCAGGGAACTGCTTGCTAAGGACCAGCCTGGCAGTTACAAACTGTTCTTCTCTTCTGCCTTCTATCGTGCTTTTGTCTAAAGGCATTCCTACAGAATCTATTCCCCTCTGATATATATATGCTATAGGTCTCTGTGGGATAAGCTTCACATTGATTTGGACTGCAAATGCACTAGATATTCAGATGGCCCATTGCAATGTCTGGCATCTGTTTTTATCCTGTAAAATAAATCTTCAAATGTCATTAAATTAGATCCTCAGCTGTTTTCATAAACAAAGCGATTGTCAAGTACTACCTGAGGACTTGGTTGACTTCTAAACTTGAAAATGTAAAGCAGTTTTGGTTTAGTCATAAGAGAAGTAATGTTGGTCTTTCTGAAAATTACTTTCAACTTCCTTCGTATGATTCTTTAGCTATTAACTATATACTAGTGCATGTTCTTTAGGCAACATGAATAGTGTACCTTTGGCCAGCATTGTGTCTTTTCCTTAAGGTAGAATCCTCAGTATATTTCAGTAAGTATATATAATCCTGTACATACAAGCACATGTATATATCTGTACACGTATCTACATATGCACATGCATAGTGACAAGGCAATCTGATGAGTGACATCATATTCTCCTTGCTTGAATTATTTTAGGCCTAACTAAACTAATGCAACTAAAATAACTAAAACAAACATATAAAATTAATCGAAATAAAGGAAGCAGCCACAAAATACGAGACACTATTACACAATAAAGGAATCATTACTTTGAGATGATGATGCAGTATGAAACTTGATCAAAGTGATCAGTTCATGGATTTTCTCCTTGCACAAAACAGATTTAAGACAGTGTGGCTGATGTCTTGCTAATTTTTTTGTCAGATTAACTACTGTTTCCATTTAAAATGTTCTAACGTCCGAATTACATCAACTTTCAGGTGAAGTAGCAGACAACACCCTTAGGATTTAGTTCTGTGATCCTCCTGAGTTTAACGTGAGACAAAAGGGTAGTTTTTTCAAAAGCACTTAGTATCAATTGTAAAATTCCCACAGAATTTAATGGAAGTCTTTTGCTAACCCGAAACTGTTCCGATAAAAATTTCATCCCCCTGTGAACTTAGGATTCAGTTACCTCGTGCACAGAAGCCAGTGCAGCTACTTGTAGATCAAATGTTACACATAGTCAAGTTTTCAAAAAACAAGCCCAAGCAGGTAATGCTATCACTGTTACCTTAGCAAATAAGAGAGTCATTGCAAAATAATGATGATCATCATAAAACAAATAAAAGGAAAGTCAAATCAGGGAGCAGTTTAATATTCACCTTTGACAAGAGGAAGATGTTAATTTCCAGCTGTTTCCATTTTTAATTGATGATTTTTTATGTAGTGAGTGAAAGCCAGCCAATTTCCTTCAGAGAAGTGCTCCTATTCTCTTAACTTGCTAAGAACTATAGGCTTCTTATTGGACTACTGCACCATGGGGATGGGATAAAATATGAAAGCAAGGATTTCTTTATTCTAGCTAGGAAAATTAACTGTTAAGCTCAGTGGGGGCAGAAATGAAGGTGGCATTTAGATATAACTAATTTAGTATCAAACCAAAGCAGAGAGCCTTCTCACAGAAGAAAGAGACCAAAGGGAACACAAAATTGTACCTGAATTATTTCTGAGTCAATTCCTATAAAAGCAGAAGAACTTTCTTTTATGCTCAAAAGGATTACACATTTCCTTTTATAATATGCACATTGCTCACAGTTTTTAAAGATAATGTAATGAACAACAACTGCTAAGAAAAAAAGAATTATTTTTTTTCGATACATTAAAGTGCAAGGGTTGTCTGAAGATGAGGCCTGGACTGCTTTTTAAGAAGCAGATTGTGGGATAGATCCTCAGTTAATATGAAATGACATAGCTCTGTTAGGTTTATTGTTCAATTAGAATGTAATGTAACTATGATTACAATTTGCTTACATTACCATATGTTAATAAAATAACCAACACAACTTGTAAATTTTGTTCTTTGTTTTATTTTGGCTGCTTTTAATTGCCTGGATTTTCTTTAATTGTGAAGAGTGTGTGTTTGAGGGGATAAATTCTCACTTGTGCTGTCAGACCCGGCTAATCATTCCCTACTTATCCACATTTCTAAAGACCTAAGATTTTGCTTGAAAAGAGGCTTAGAAGCAATTGTCTTGTGTTCATTAATCCATAAACATTTGATTTCAAATCAGATTGCCAGCAGACATAACCTCTTTGCATTGCTACAACAGAGAGACTTGATTTGATTAATCAAACAGCTCTGATTCACTGAATTGTCTCCACAATAGTTGTCCCTGACAATCCTATGCAAATAACTGCTGATGTTGTACTGGCATTCTCAGCTTTCTAAAACGGTTATGTTTTTCTCCACGAAAACAACAACATTTTATATCTAATTCAACAACTACNTCCACGTTCTATTGCTGGCTTTGAAAATAACTGTCACCTTTAAGATGTTGTTTCCCTATACCTCAGTTTACCCTCTACTGAAATAGAACTAATGATATTTCTCTATTCTAAAACACTTTTAAATTTATATAAACTATATAAGCAATTTTTAAAAATAATTTTATTTTTAGGAGCTATGCAACATTATATCCCATATAAGCATTTTTGCCTGTTCTGTTTGAAATAGTTGTCATTTATACAGAGTTAAATGGATT
>VYZV01043978.1:50664-61273 GCA_013401275.1 Pandion haliaetus | reverse complement strand
TTATTTTCCAGACCATTTACTCCTTATTGTTATTCAGCTTTAAACTGTCTCCAGTTTTTCTGTGTCTCTTCTGACATGCGGTACTCAGAACTGAAAGCAGCATTTTCTAGCACCGTAAGCTCATGTTGTTTCATTGTCGGTAAACCATTTGCAGCCTGATTTTGATGCTTTTCCTCCATCTCTTTCAGTGATTGCATGGCTTTACCAGGACATGAAAGCGGTTGGGCTGCCAGCTAGAGACATGTGCCTAAAAACCTTAAGCTGTGCTTCTGACAATTCTAATAATCAGGCTACTTTCTGGTCTTGGTGTCCTGGTTAAGGTGAACCACATGATAAGCTAGAAAGGCCATACAGCATTGATAGGTATTAGCTTCCCAGCTGGCATGATGCTGAATGCAGTTCTACATGCTATGTTTGACTGGTTTAGGGTAGCACCTCCTGTAGCCAGTGGAGAAAATAATTCCATTTCAACCATATGAGGACCCTTTACATAGCTTCTTTTATAAACACAGAGGGATGTAAAAATGATTCACTGATCAGGCTAACAGCAGTAAGCAAAATAAGTTCATATTAATGCACTAGCAAAAGCCAAGGGGAGGCAGGGGAAGCAAAAATTAGCAAAAAAACTGATTGAATCATTACTTGCCATGCCTTTTTTCTTTCCTTTGCACCACTGCTAATCTTTGATCAGATGCTAGACTGTTTCTGAGTTAACTGGGGGTTTTTTCTACACCATGTAGCATTTACCAATCTGATGATCAAGATTCCTAGAGCTTTCCTGTATCTTAGTATAAGTTGACTTTGAGACAAAGGCTTTCTTTCACACAGCACAGTTGTTACAAAAGAGCAGTACCTGTAAGAACACAACCAAGTATAAGAATCGGTCTCATTGTTTACCTTTAATATTGAGTAGCCACGTCTGAACTTAGGTAGTCCTGCATATGTTTAGGAGCACGTGTGTACATTTAACTAAGTCCTCTGTACTTACTAGATGGTTCTGCAGTTCAAATCATAACTTGGAGCAAGCCTTGTTACAGAGTGAATTACTTTATGTACAGCTTTGTTTCTTAAGCTTGTGTAATGGCTAATTATGTGGAGTAGTATTATTGAAGGTCATATCAATTTCAGAGTGGAAGTAGTGCAGTCATTCATTGACAGAATAGTCTCAATTTCTTTCTGCTACTTTAAACAGAAAAGGTGATGTAGTATAGTCTGATTTACTGGCACTTCTTTATAGTCTGCATATTTTTGGAACATAAAAATGTAGTATTCCGCTGCCTGTTACTGATTCAAAAAACAAGGTAAATTATTTCCTCTAAATTCACCTACAGTATGATTGTGTTTAGCCACAGGTCTGACAAACATACCAGTAGGGTATCATCTCACCAAAACAAATTATCTAATGGTAGCAGAAGACAGGTCCTCTGTCAGACAAAGAGACTAAGACAGCATTGCTTCTGAAGATTCAGAAGGATCGGATTGCTTGTCACTAACCAGTCTGTCTTACTTTAAAAATCAAACACATAAAAACTTAGAATTGTAACAATTTTCCCTGTGACTCCTGCTTGCTAGTTTCCACTTTTAGATCTGTTGCCTCTGCCCCACACAGGCAGTTTTTACTCAAGCAAGATGGATACAGTAAGGGAGAAATGCTGCTGGGTGGCTGGCTGAGATACTGAATCACACTGACCAGCTGCAAAAGACAACAAACATTAACACTTTTTTCCTCCCCACTGAATTATGTCAAGTGGTAACATACTGAGACTGATACACCAAATGTTTTACTGTACTCCAGCAGTTATAGGCATCAAAATCATCAGATTGGCATTAACGACAAAACATTGGTTTAGCAGTATAACATTGAAGAGAACAAGAATGCATATATGTTAACTAAATGTGTATATATAAATTGCATTAATGTTTCCTGGCAGCAGAACGGCAGCTCTCAAGATGGAAACATATGTTGTGCTAAGTGTTGTACAGTATAAGAAAAGATGCAATCTATTTACAGTCCACTACATCAGACAACAGCCAAAGAAATAGATATGTATTAGGTGTGCATAACATACTCATAAACATGTACTGGTATTGTTATTTCTTTATAAAAACATACAAGTATTGTATCTGATGCCCTATGCCAACAATCAGTGGGCTCATTAGGTGCCCCAGCATGATCAGCAGCTTACCATAGGAAAGGCAGCACAGGGAACATGGTCCCTGTCATGTATGGAAACATTTTACACCCCTGCTACAGCTTTATCTAATTACAGGCTAAGTCAACTTCAAGAGCTTGAAGCCCTTCCAAGTCACTGCATCCAGTACTCCATTACTGCAGGAAACATACCATAACCTCTTTCACCAGTTAATAAACTACATCTCTAAAGCATCAGTGGTTTTGCTACAATTTGGAAGAGTGTTTGAGAACCTCAGTGCCCTAATGGCTACACAACCATCTCCTAATTTCCAGTTGAAATTTCTCAATGGCCAGTTAACACCCATTTGTTCTTGTGCCAGTGTCGTCCATTAGCGCGGACATTCGCTTTGGATGGCAGAAGGCTATCTCCTTGATGTATTTATAGCCCAGTGATATCCCCGTCTTCAGTTCCTTGGACTAAACAAGCCAAATTATCCTAGTCTTTGCTTTTTAAATAGGCTCTCTACTTCTCTGATCATCCTAATAACCTTTCCCGCATTCATTCTGGTCTCAGTCTCAGAGTTCAGTGATCAGACCTATACAAGCTTTCTATACAAAGCATAGCTGTGCCTTCTGTAAGGATACTGATACATTTCTAATTTCGCCTTCTTTCTGCATAAAACCAAGCATTGCTTCTGATTAAAGACTAGAAGGCACTAGCATTCTATGGTTAATGAAGGGGTTTTTAAAAAGTAGCTGTCGTGCCAGCTGCATTTCAGATGGCTGCAGTAAGCATGCTTTCTATTCAGTACACATTTCAGACTTTTCATGATCTTTTCTAGCCCAATTGTTTTCCATCTCTGAATGTACAAATGGGTTAATGCTTACCTCAGAGGTACAGTAGAAGTAGCTCTTAAGTAACACCTCTCTCCCTTCCTTTTCTTCTCTGTTAATTGATTTAGGAGGTGCTGGCCAAAATGACAAACTAGAGATCTGTTTGGTCTTGAAACAAAACACTTTGGTTCCCAAGGTGCCCACCAGTTACAGCACCCAGAGTTCAGTAGTATTTTTGAATACTCACCATTTATGTCAGAACAAAGCTTTTATTTTACTTACAGTTGTGGATTTAAGCATGATGAAGTTCAGCTATTTTGTCCACTGTATTTAATGTTTTCAATCTAAGGAAGTTTCTCCCGGGTCTTGATTTATACTCGTCTCAAATGTGCAAAAAGATGTGCATTTCTATCAGCGGAAACTGAGCCTCCAGGACCCCTGAAAGGTTTACAACTGCAAATGCTTCAGTTCCATCAGGTCTGCCAACAACAGCCAACCTTCAACGTCATGCCATGGTTGTCAGGTCACGCTAACCTGCCTGAAACAAACTTCACTTTCATTGCAGATAAACATCTGCTGTTGTCCATGTTACATTGATTAACGTGTATGTGCCATTCATTCATACTTCTATTCATGGTTCATTTTTACTAAGCATGTAATGTGCTATTACTCTGCTGCTGTATACATTTTGTATACATTTCTGTTCTTCCTTGAAAGACTGTGAATGCTTCGGGCACTCCAACCGGTGCAGTTACATCGAGCTGCTCAATACGGTCATTTGCGTGAGCTGTAAGCACAACACTAGAGGTCAGCACTGTGAGTTATGCAGGCTGGGCTACTTCAGAAATGCTTCTGCAGAGCTGGACGATGAAAATGTGTGCATAGGTCAGTCCCGGGATAACTGCGGCTTTTCTTCTGTGCCTTTTCAGCTACTGCAGTTGCTAGGGACCACTGCTGCTTACTTGCCAGTTGAGCCAGAATGAGCTTTTTCAATGGATAAGAACATCTGTGTAGACTTTTCACCTGATTTCCATTGCCCCCAAGGAGGTATTTTGAATCTGTATGTGATGATGAACCTCCCTGGCTAAGGGTCCTGGGAAGGCTTTCCCCAGAAGCCCCCAAGAAACTGATTGTGCTGTCCTTCCACAGGAGGGAGCCACGCCGGAGTTGCGCACGTGAAAACTGAAGGGTTGAGGCAGAAATACCTGTTCCCAGTCTGCTGGGAATAATTTCAGAATTATTAGCACAGACTCTTGAATACTTGCCTGGAGACCTACAAAAGTTGCCAGTTGCATCAATAGGACATGGGGAGTGGTGTTTATTAGCCCCCTTTATTCACTTAAATTTCATAAAAACACATTACAGCTAATCCTGCTCCCAGGCACAGGGCTGTAAATGCAACGTTGCCTCCCCTCTCCTTAGAGGAGAAACTGCAATTATGCCCATGTGGTTAGGAACAGAATTTGTCAAATCAGCTTGATGTGATGTCAATTTAGAAAAGGGATTCTTAGGTGAAAACAGTGCTTTAGACCTAGCGTCTCCTATAAATACCCAAAATGCAGAATTAAAGAATGTCAGACCATAATAAGAAAAGTATATTAGGAAAAAATATAAGATCAATATAAGATCTTTATCATGCTAGAAGAACATGCATTGTTCTCCTGTCAACACAGACAGTATATAGCAAAAGTTAGGATACTTTAGGTGAAGATTGAACGTTGTCAATAAAGGAAGCTTCATACAGCGGCCAGTAGTTAACAGGTAGCCACAAAAGGCGCTGTTCTAATAACAAACAGATGGAGGATTTCGTTATATAATGTTTCTTATAGCCATAAGCATCAGTAGAACCTGTTCTGGATTTTCATTGTGATTTTTTTCTTTCCATTTTCCAGGCAGCAAAAAAGAAAGAGTAGTTCTAAGATATTTTCGTGCCAAAATAGACTATGGGTGAATAAACTATATTTTAATATTCTATATAATCTGTTGCTGAGATTCAAGCCAGAAACTATTTAGGTTGCTATTATTTGTTTCAGTCTGCAGCTTGACAGATTTACATTATATTTCATGGTAAACACCCAGATCCATCCACGCACTGCATTTCACGTGTCCTTCTTTTAACTTTGCTTGGCAACACATTCAGAAAATGCATGATCTCCTTTGACATTAATTAGTCTGAGCTAATAAGAACTTTAGTAGGCAAGTCATGATTTTGTACGACTGTGCTGAGGAGATTAACCCAATCAAATGTTCTTGGAAAAAACTCAATGTCCCTCGTATTTGTTTGATGTAGATGACTGACATCATCGGTGTGTGACATAATAATAATACAGGGCTGTATAATTTCAGCTGCTTAAATAGGCCTAATGAATATGACAATGAATTACTCTATTTGGGATTTTTCATCAGCTCTTTCAGTACATTGTTTTCCCATGTACACTGAAATGCTAAGACAGCAGCTGTAGCTACGTAAGACAAGGAAGTTAATACACCGGGAGTCAAAAATAAGTAAATTTTAAATTAATTTGCAAGTGATGTATTTAGAATGTCTTAGTAAAACAACTGTGCACTTTGAAATTGCCCAGACTCTGCAGAAATAAAATTAAAAACCCTTTCACATTTAACAAGTCTTTAAAAAAAAAGGGGGGAAAAAAAACCCACAAAAAAAACCCCAACCAACCAAAAAAAAACCAAAACAAAATCAAAAGCAGCAACATGATGCATTTGCTGACTTTCCTACCTTAATGCAAGCAGAAGTCTCTTGGGCTCCCATGAGAATTGTACCGTGTGAGATGACTGTAGGATCAAACCCTGGTTTGCTACATTTAGGTAATTTGTTTTAAATAAGTAATATTTTTGTTGGACTAAGTTTTCAGTATCATAGTAATCATACTGCATACAAAATATATGCATCCTAGCTGATTTGCCAACTTAAGAAGACTTTTCATACTACTTGTTTAAAGTCAGTGAAGTGAAGCAGATACTTAAGTACTTTTCAGAAAACAGAAGTTTCTGCTTAAAGTGCTTTTGTGAACTGGGGCTCCTAAGATTTAATCGGGCAAAATGTAGAGTATTTTCACCTCTGAGAGTCGATGGATTCACCATCCTTCTAGGTCAAGCACAAAGAGTCTTGCTCTATTGGAAACGCTCATTTCTCTGAGTTTAAAAGCAGTGTTTTGGGGTTTAAGTACAAGTGGGATGTTGGCATGAACATTTTAATAAGCAGATTTCCAGTGACATGTGCAAGTCTTATTCCCGTATGAAAGTCATTTTTCCAGGCTAATTCTTTCCTCTTCAGCCGTATATGTAGAAAAGTAAAAAATGTTTGGACAAGCTAGTTTAATGGCAGCTAACAGGGCTTTGGCTCCAATTTATCAAAACTACTGACATAGTTTTCATAAATATATATGGTAAGTACATGGATAACAAATCTGTGAATCTTAGCCAATGCTAACTAAATGGAGAAAATGTAAAATGTTTCATTTTTAAAACTGACAAATTACAAAGAATTGAAATACTGAGAAGGTTTTTACCAGTGAACCAAATGCGGCGCATTATACAGTGGGCTTAAATCTGGTTTCATTATGCCCTTAATTTCTTTAGAAGCAAAATAAATTTTATTTCCTAAAATGAAACACCAAAAATTTGTGGATTTGTCAGTCAACTGCAAAATTACCTCATATGGGCAACTACAGTTTCTAAATAAATCAAGGTATTTTAAAGTTAAAAATCATTCACTTGACGTGCTTACAGTGAAAAAGATTTTAACAACTTGAAGAACTTTTTATTTCCACAAGGTCATGATAAAGTTCTAATAACTCTTTATTTCGGTGAATACACACACTGGCAAGCATTGATAGCATGGAAACCACCAAGTAGACCCAGAGTAATAAAACATTTCCTTTGCCTTACAACATAAATACTGAAATGGTAATTATCGTCACACCTATAGGAAAGCCAACCTTGCAGTCACTTAGCCTTAAGCTTCAGTTAACGCCTCTGAGACCTTTAGAAACCCTAATGATATATGGTTAAGTGAACCATGACGGTTGTCCTGCAGCCACTGTCAACCCAGACTGATAAGCAGCAAGCCTGCAAGCTTCAGCGCATTTTCCCAACCTTCTTTTTTACTTATTTTCATTGTTTTGTTGGCAGCATCACATTGATAATAGTGAATCTCAGTAAACAGGTGACTACCACTGTCACCTTCCCATCCTTCAAACAGTCACCAGATGGAGGTTAGGAGGAAAATTCCTTCCCAGTTCAGATCTGCAGGGTTTTTTTTCCCCACCCTGGAACCTGGTGTGTGGTTCGCTTACTAGGATGATCTAGGAATGTCAATTTAATGTTATGTAATGCCCTATTGTTGTAAGGGCATTGGAGGTACCGCCTCCCTGTGGCACACTGGAATTGTGGCTTTTGAGCTTTTTAATGTCTTTAAGTATTTGGCAGGTCTTGGGAAGTGTTCCACAGCCTGTGATACTGTGTTGGACAACGAACTTGGATGTGCAGTGGACCTCTGTAGGTCATGTATCTGTGGTATCAATTGTCTATTGGGAAAGGTGGAGGCTAGGTTCAGTTACTAAAGGTTTCTGGGTCTGTTTCATCTTCCAATTTGATCTACTACTTTTGTAAAAGGGCCTGCCTTAAAGTTTTGTTTCCACTGCCTACTTTCCCTTGAACAGCTCAATATGGGCCTGGTACTTCTTACGTATTTTTATGACAGAGTTCAGTAAGAAAGCTTTCACTGTTTCAGGATCAGGTTCTTGTTCTCTGGAAAATATAACATTCAATATCATAGGCCATACATTTCTTTCACAAACACTTGTTTAAATCACTGTAACTCCATTATGTCCAGCTAAGCTATTTTTAATGTACAAGAATCAGGCCCACCCTAATGTAATTCCAAGTTTTTTGTCTTTCAAGGTTTTCTATAAACACTCCTTAAGCAAATTTTACTTACTGCATTCAGTTTGTATCTCGGTTCCATGCCTGTTTACATAAACACTTCATATATCTGATTAACATCAGAATTGCCAGCTTTTCAAATGGCACTCACTGTGCTATAATTCTGCTCAGCCTTGCACAGTATTTTTTGGCGTGTCAGTTTTCAACTTCATTAATGAATGTTGCTAGCTAATTGACTCTATTATTATTGTGGAACTGTTTGCCAAAGGTAACTATTCTTCTTCAGCATGCCAAATGTTCAAAGTGCCATCTGTAATTTATAGTTAATAAACACTGAGACAACAGATGACAAATGTCTTCCTGGTAATTTTTTTCCTGTTACAGGTTTTCCATTGAATTTTTTTTGTATTTTACTTGCCAATTCAACTCCATTTTGTCACTTAGAATATCACTGAGGTTTAACCTAATGCTAGGGAACAATTGCCAAAGGTAGTCATCAAAGTAGCACTGATTCACAGGCATATAAAGCCACACTCCCAGCAGGTTGCCCAGATTCAGGAATCGATTTGTGTATCTTTTGCCTTCAATAGCAGCAGAGATCAGACGCTGCCAAAATGTGTCTGTGGTCTCAGTCGACAGTGGAGTTACTCTGGGTCTACATGGGTCTACATACAAATAAGATACAGCCCTTCCAAAAAAACAGAAAAGAAAAGTTAAAAAAAAAAAAAAAAAAACAACTGAAGAACAGGAGCGCCAAAAATGAGCTCTGCTAACTACTGTCTTGTCTTCTTTGTTCAGCTAGCTGAATGCTGAACACGGATATTGTAATCACATTAAAGAAAAGGGCTGTGAATGAACAACACAGTAATGCGTTACCCTAGTCATTCTTTAATTAGGTGAACACACATGGAAAATACACAGTGGGGAATGAGCCTCACTGCATTTTCCATCTGCCCACTGGGAGGTGAGAGAAATGAAAATGGCAGCATAAAGCCAGTTCTGATAAGTTTTGCATTACATTACTGCTCACCTCAAGCTTTTCATTGTGGAATATGTAAAAGGTTTATTAGCGTCACTGATAAATACAATCTCATCAATTTAATGGCAAATATCCACATAAATTATTATACTGCTCAAAACTATAAAGGAAGACTATCTTGGAAATAAGTAAAGTGCATTTATATAGCCCTGTAAAGACATTCAGCACTTCTGAAAATATTGAGTAATAGAGATAAGCCTGTTTTAATAATGCAAAACATTTCACCCTGATGGCACATTGATATATCCATACTATACAAAGCTTTCCTAATGTTCATTAAATTGTCAAAAATATTCTTACCAGAAGAGAATCTGTTACAATCACTTATCCTCAAAGACCATGGTATCTTCTGCCTTTATATCTTTTCTGTTTACTTTTTCACTTTGCATCATAAAATGTCTCTTCCTGAAATGACATATGCAAACAAATAAATGGACCTATAGTGGTTATATTCACTACTCTAGATATCCTTAATAGACAGTCTTCCTTTACCTTTAGCACTGGAAATGCACCCTTTATTGGTATTGAATGAATTATCACCATATGTAGACCTGAATCCAGTGTGTATGTGTTGTCTTGTTTCTGCAGACTGTTATTGTAACCCTTTTGGTTCAGTCCATGATCGCTGTAATGACAGAGGATTTTGTGAGTGTAAGGAGGGAACATCAGGGCCTAAATGTGATAAATGTCTGCCGGGATATATCTGGCACAGCTTGGGCTGTCAACGTAAGTAACTCTGAGAGTTGCCCCTCTCCTGCAACTTTGCTGCCTCTGCGTCTGTGTGCTATCACATGCAGCTACTTAAGCGCAGAAAAAGAGCAAAACACTCTGTGAGCTTTAAGAGTGCCATACCGCCTGAACCCTTTCAGAGACTCCCAGACGAGGACAGTAAATTGACTGTGCCATCCATTTATTTCAATATGCTTTCAGTGTCCTCTCTCTTTCTCTTGCTAACGCCTGGAGGAGCTCCCACTGAAATATGTAAATATGCGTGGTCTGCCAACTGTGAAATAAGTTTTGTGTACCAAAACATCAGCATATTAACTCCAAATTTAAAATTCTTGCTAAAAGACAAAAGGTGATTTCTCTGCATGTTCACTTTTTTCGTACTAAACTTCTTGCATAACTTAACTATGCTTTCATACCTTAAAACTGTGTCCCTGGACAATAAAACTGCAAAACACTGGCTCATTACCTGTTGTAATTAGTGAAAAGTAGACAAAAGCAAAAGGTAAAAAAAAAAATGGAGGTATACTTAACATCCTTAAAAATAAGAGCTGAAATTTTGTGCAAATATTGCTAGAGCAGATGTTGTTTCAATGCTTAGTTGTACATTTAGCTTCTCTTCTGGTTAACAGGTCTTGTAAACAAGTGAGTGGAAATACCACATAGGTATATACAGGATTAGACTTTTATTGCAAATTTCTTTTGTAGTAAATTCTTAAGATTTATTCTTTATAACTGTTTTGATCATCTACTTCCAGAAACTCAGGGGAGTCCTCTCGTGTTTTTCTTTCACCTTTTCCCCGTCTCTCTGCATTCTTACCCATACACATTAAAGACAGATTTCTACAAGAGCTTGCTTTTGATTTCTAAGACTGAGAAGCACAAGAGAGAATGTAATTACTGACACCCATTAGCCAAAAATTATAAAATTGGCTATATAGCCACTCTAAATGCTGTAAAACAAACGCAAA